>ML409591.1:79380-113827 GCA_005239525.1 Nicotiana knightiana | reverse complement strand
AAACTCGACAAGGCTCTGTATGGTCTCAAACAAGCACCAAGAGCATGGTACGAATGATTATCAAAATTCCTGCTAGAACATGGGTACAAACGACACAAACTTGACAGTACCTCGTTCTTAAAGGAAAAGGGTAAGGATCTCCTGGTTGCGCAAATATACGTGGATGATATTATATTTGGGGCGACTTCTGAAAAATTGAGCAAGGAATTTTCTATGCTTATGGGGAGTGAGTTTGAGATGAGTATGATGAGTGAGCTAAACTTCTTCTTAGGCTTGAAAATCAAGAAAAACTCAAATGGAACAATGATCCACCAACTAAAATATGTGAAAGAATTGCTCAAGAAGTTTAAAATGGAAGATTCAAAGGAAATAGACACTCCCATAGGCACAACTACAAAATTGGATATGGATGAACCTGGTTCATCCGTTGATCAGAAGCTATACAGAGGGATGATTGGGTCTCTATTATATCTCACTGCCAGCAGACCTGATATTGTGTTCAGTGTAGGACTGTGTGCTAGGTTTCAGGCAAATCCAAAGGAGTCCCACCTCACTGCAGTGAAGAGAATTTTGAGATATTTGAAAGGCACCACTGATTTGTGCCTTTGGTATCCTAAAGGTAGTAATTTCAACCTTGTAGGATATGTTGATGCTGATTATGCAGGTTTCTTGGTTGACAGGAAAAGTACTTCAGGCATGGCTCACTTTTTGGGCTCCTGCCTTGTGTCTTGGGCCACCAAGACACAGAATTCAGTAGTTTTGTCTACTGCTGAGGTTGAATATGTGGCTGCAGCCTCTTACTGTGCTCAGTTGCTATGGATCAAGCAACAACTCATGGATTTTGGTATAGATGTGGGATGCATTCCTATTTTCTGTGATAACACTAGTGCCATTAGTATGACGAAGAACCCGGTTCATCATAAGAGAAATAAGCACATAGATGTTAGGCACCATTTCCTGAGGGATAACTATGAAAAAGGAATGATCTCAATTGAATTTTGTGCTACGGATCAACAAATTGCAGATATCTTTACTATATCACTGACTAGGGAGCATTTTTAGAGAAACAGACTTGAATTATGGATGGTTAAAATCACCTGATTGAAAAAAAACAAAAATTGAAAAAAAAATGAATTTTTTTGGCTAGAAACACTAACATAGATAATCAACCAGACTAATCATTGCTCAGCATCATGACTTTACTGTCATACTCTCTTGCCATGTATTAATATGATTCCCTGGTTGCTACTGATGTTTCTCTCTCTTTGTAAATTGAGGCAAATTAAGGACTTTAACACGATGAACCTGGTTCATCTCTGCTAGTTCATCTGACTGACAAGGTACGTGCTCATCTCCATACAATTATTTGAACTAATTACAGTCACACATGAGCATGATTCTATCTATATTTGGTTCATTTAAAATTATTTGTACTAATCCCTAAATGAACCCGTTCCAAGAAGGCCCATCAGTACTCAATTAGCCTAGAGGTAGAGAACTCTTAACTGTCTAATCAATGACACTCCTACAACTATTAGACTCCCACTTGAGTAAATATTCTGCCCGTTGTATAATTAATAGCCATATCTTATATAATGGTCATCATTACTCTTTTCTTCATAAAGTAACCGTCGAGCCAAGATCATTAATCTTCAAACCCAAAATTGATCACTTTTCTTTTCTTCCTAACAACACTCGTAATCATGTCTTCACCACCACCTGCTTCTTCTTCTTCATCGCCAAATCGTGATTATCATGGAGGGATTTATGAATCAGATTCAAATTCTCTATCTGTATACAGTTCTCAATCACTAGAAAGAACCACAACCCCTGAAAATCCTCCTATTCATGAACCCACATCTAACCCTAACCTAGCCCCTCGTGGTCGTCGTGTAAAGGTTCTTGCCATAAAATCAGTGGCTTCTAGGTCCTATGCAAGATTCTTGGAGGCAATTCTACAGGCTAAAAAGGATAATAATTCTGAATCATCAAGTGAGTCTTTTAAATCAGCCAACGAGGATGAAGCACCCGTTTCATCAAATTCTGAACAAGGTAATCTTGATGCAATTTATGAATCTGTTAATGCTGATAACATGTTTGTTCTGGTTGGGTGGGTAGTTGATGTTGAAGTGTCGAGTAGGCAAAGAAAATTGGGAAAAAGGTAAATTTCTTGAGAGAGAGGGATTTGGGGAGGATGGTACCACATTGGTTATCTGTGGTCCCATTCTTGAGAAGGTTGGAGAAGATGTCACAAAGTTAGGGGAAAGTGTAGTCGAGGAAGCAGCGGCAGGTTTAGCAAGCTTGAAGAAAGGAGCAGATGAACCTGTTTCATCTGGGGACGAGACGTTGGCTGACAGGCTAAGGAAACTGGGGGAGTCCTATAAACCCAAGAAAAGGAGGACTCAAAAGTCCAAGAAGGCTACTAACCTAGTTCCTTCTAAGAAGAGGAAAGCTTCTGTAGCTGTTGATGCTCTTGTTCCTAAGGTGCATGCTACACGTAGTGCTGTGAGAGAGGAAGAAGAAATATTTGAGAAGGCTCTGCTACAGAGCAAGAAAAAGAGAGCTGCAAAGGGAAAGGCTAAAGTATGAGAGCCTGTGGAGACTGTTATGGTTGAAGAGGATACGATGGACCTGGTCCATCATGAGGAGCAGACTGCTCCTGTTGTGGTTAAGGCACCAAAATCAAAAAGGGCTAAGGATTCTTCAGAGAAGTCAGTTACAGTGTCTGCCACACCTACAAGAACTATTGAAAAGACCAGGTCCAAGGCAAGAAAAGTAAAGATCGTTGAGAAAGATGATGATAAAGAGTGGAGTGGAGAAGATGAGGGGGAAGTTGGTGAGGTGACTGACATAATCACCTTGTTTGGCAAAAGAACAATTCTGAAGGGAAAGTTATTAAAGGATCTCGAGGAACTTGGGATGCAATACCTGCTGGACACACTGGATGTTCAGGGTGGAAGAACATGGTCCTTCACATGGAAGGAAGGTTGGCTAGAGCTGAACTGGTGGAGTTCATGAGTAATGCAGTGGTCAAGGACGGTAGGGTCACTACCACAGTCAAAGAAATTCAAGTCTCCTTTGATGCTAAAGAGCTGGGAGAAATTATGCACATTCTTGTTGAGGGCTACGAAGATTACACTAGGCAAAGATGGCCTTGTTTGGATGGGATAGCCTCAGCAATCAACATTACCAGATTCTTCAGTGACAATGAAAGTGAGATTGAACCCAGGCCAGTCTACAAAAGTGAAATAAATCTAGAGCACAAGTTGTTCTTCGAGTTTGTCATCAAATTCTTGCTGCCAAGACAAGAACGAAGGCACATAGCCAACTATATGGATTTGACCTTGATAGAGTGTTTGTATAGGGGAAAGAAGATCAATTGGCCAGCCTTCATCATCCAACTCTTGGACAGAGTCGTGAATGGAACAAAACACATGCAATCCCATATGGCTTTATTGTGACAGTTGTACTTGCTCATTTTGATGTTCCTGTGAAAAAGGATGAGATGGCTACTGCCAAGGACTATTTTGGGAAGGATACTTTCCTGACTTGCGATTATACGGTCAATGTTACTGCAGATGAACCTGGTTCATCTAGGAAGTAGCCTGTCAACAGCAAAGTTAGAACTCTGGTGCAGGAAAGCAAGATCAAGGATATGGAGATCCTTCGTTTGATATCTCGTTTGATTGAGGTTGAAGCTGAGCGGGATGCTCTCAGGGATGAATTAGCAAAAGAGAAGGAAAAGAACGAGGGTGTTCTTAACCAAATGCTTTATCTTCTACAAACCAAGACTACAACCTCCTCTACACCTTCCCATCCTTAGGTTGTCCAGAGCTACCTAAAACCCCCTTTCAGTGCCCAGTTCGGGACGTGTTTCTATTGTTTTTATTCTGTCTTGCTCATGGTTATGGCTATTTTTGTTTTTTTGTATGGTGTTTGATGTTCGTTCCTAATCAATGAATTTTTTCTGTTTTGTTATTGACTTGTCTCAATTTCTTAGATAGCTTACATTTATTGGTTTCTTATGATGATTAATCATGTTTGCACCTGCAGTTACCTCAATGACCATGAGTAATTGTTAACAACTCTGGTAAATTTATCATTTTGCAAACTTTTCGATGATGCCAAAAGCGGGAAGAAATGTGCTTTTATATTTCAAGTGATATTTATAACCTAATAATGAACCTGGTTTCTCTATGATAAATGCTTAAAAAACATACAAAGTGTTTGAAGTGTATACAGGGAGAAGCACAGAGTTTGTCATCATCAAAAAGGGGGAATTTGTTGACCCAAGTCACTGCATAGTTTTGAAGATTGACAAATGTTTGACCAGTTGAACCAGGTCCATCAGAGCACACATACTTGACCTGACGCGTTGGCACATGAACCGTATATGCATAGGAGATGAATGCGATTTTGAAGTATCAATGAACAAAGGGAGTGTCTCCTAATGCGAAAAGGTTGCAAATTGATAAGAGAATAGAAGTTGAATTCAGCAAGGACAGTAACGAAGGAAGGAAGTTGAGTTTAATACGAACTCTTTCTCCCAGTAAGAGTTGTACCAGAACTGAACGACAAACTCAAAACCTGACTCTCTAAATAATTAAATTTTTCTTGCTTGAATAACGAACGCACAAGTGCAGAAATTTATCAAGAATTGAAAGCGAAATTCCCAGAGATTTTGCAAGCAGAATTACTGTGCAATACAAAGGCTACATACCAGCTAGAAGAACCAGTTCCATCTGTTTGTCATTGAGTCTAGTTGGTTGTAGTAGGCGATTTAATATTGTATCTTTTCAGCTTTCATAGAAGCAATTGAAATAGGTACACATTGTTCAAGTTAGAGTTAACTTGAAGCTTGTAGAAATTAGCTAGAGGCTAGTTACTACGAAGGGATTAGAGTTAGTCCTAGGATTACAAAAGAGTTTATTTTGTAAGTCCATTTGGCTCAAAGTTTTAGTGAAGAGTTTGAGTAAATCCTACTGAGGAGTAGGTCGTGGTTTTTTTCACCTTTTGAGCTAGGTGTTTTCCACGTAAAAATATCTGTGTTTTTACTTTACTGCTTTTATTATTCTGCAACAGTAGAATTTGGAATACCAAGAAGAACCAGGTTCTTCTAGAGGGACAACACTCGAAAAATTAGATACCTCACAAATTAACCTATCTTCTTGTGTGGTATTGACGTCTAAAACATCAGTAGGAGCTTTCAACTTTTCGAATCGCTAATGTGATGTTGGTTGACATGATGAAACCCACATTGATTGGGTACCCAGCCATAATCGAAGCCACCAGAACTGCTCGGGGAAGTAAAAGATTGTTTTCATTTCTGCTCGGGTCAATACGGATACACACAAAGGTCTACCACCCTTTAGCTTCAAAATTTAGGGTGGCCTTGAGGATAAGGACCCCTGCTGTAAACCATGGCAGTGGTGGTCCTCGAGCAGCCAAAATCTCAGCTAGCCAAGGGCGAGTTGCATCACCCATAGCAAACTTCTCTAGGTACTGGACTGCCTCTACCTCCTCAAAGCCCAGGTAAGTGTTCAAACTGCTGGATTCGAACTTGACTTTCAGATTTCTCACCTTTGTTATCTTAGTCTTTATGTGAGCCACATTCTCCCGAACCAAGTGCTCATTTGCATCGATGAAACTTTGGGTAAACCATCTCTACCCTTTTTGCTCTCGGAAATGTCGAAGGACATTTGAATTGTATTTATCCAAATCTTTAATTAGGAACTGTCACTCAAGTGTGAGCGATCTCTGGGGCCAAAACTCACTGAACCGTGTGAAGGACGTCAAACTCACAAACCGATCCTCCCATGCTTCCTTCTTCTTTTACCTCTCTAGGCCACCTACTCGAGTGTCACCTCCTCTACCATCATCCGAGACATCATCATCATTAACATAATTTGCCACTGGTGCCGGAAGAGTAGGTGTAGAGGAGGGCTCTGAACCCTGGCTACCGGCATCGGAACCCTCAGAATAACTTGTTGTAGTGGAGGGTTCGTTGCGCAGTTGATATCTCCCAGTGGGTTGTGGTGGTTGGGACTGGGCCTCAAGTTTTACCTCCATTGAATGACCCTCGGAGGTTTCCCTAGACAGGGCATATGAACTAGATTTGAGGGATCTCTG
Source organism: Nicotiana knightiana (assembly GCA_005239525.1). NCBI lineage: Eukaryota > Viridiplantae > Streptophyta > Magnoliopsida > Solanales > Solanaceae > Nicotiana > Nicotiana knightiana. Next base: position 107,698 of record ML409591.1, on the reverse strand, counting down.
GCCCTACCTCTCCCGGTGGTTGACTTTTTGGCGATTGATTTAGATTGCACTCCCAGTGGGTGAGTGCCTTTTCCATTGACTCGGGAGGATTCACCTATCCCTTTAGATGTATCACCTCTACCACGTGATCGAACCACTGTCTGCAATACATAACACATAAATCAGTTAGAGTTCAAAACAGGTTAAACATTTGCAGTGCCGTTGTAGAACAACAATTTACAGAAGAGACAATGCGAACCGTACAATTTTGAGTGCGGCCGCAGACTACCATGTGCGGACCGCACAATTTTGAAGTGTGGTCGCACACCCTGAAGTGCCGACCGCACAATTTTGAGTGCGGCCGCACATTCTGAAGTATGGACCGCACAATTTTGAGTGCGACCGCACTGTAACACCCTGAATTTTATAAATAAATATATACATTTAGGTGATTTATTTTTATTGCTAATGTTTTATCACTTTTCTTAAATTTAATTTTTCTACTTTATTTGATTAAAAAAAGAAGGTATTAAAAAAAAGACTTACTATATTCTATTGGATCCCTTAAATCTATTTTGACCTATTTGATAAAAATAATATCTAGCTTCTACCCATTTGAGAGATAAAACCCTTTACATTAGCAAAATCTCTATATCTCTCTCATAAGACATTTTCTTCTTCTTCTTCTTTGTTCTATCCCTTTTATTGGAGAACTTTCAATCCAGACAAGTTCCATTCTCGCACCACCATCAAGATCACATTTGTTTACATAAACGTTTTAGTCATTATCCTTAAAATATATGTTGGAATGTTATCTTCAAGAATCAAGATGAATTAAGCTTATTTGAAACCCTAAGTTTAGATTTGTGGAGAAACTCTCTCAAACTTGTGGTAAGCTTCTTGTTCAATATATATTTTGGTGAAATTATTAAGTTTGTTGTTAGAGCATTTGAGATTTTGAAAGTAAGGGATTTAATCCCATTTTTGAACTGGGCAGCAGTTAATATTTTGAGCGTAAATTTTTCTATAAAACTCGGATTGTAGTTATTCAAAATTCTGTAGAAATATAAGACATAGATCTATAATTGTTATGAAGACCAAAATGGTCAGTTCTGCTGTCTACTATGTCAAAAGAGGTCTGAAATATAGGGCAGAGTTGCTGCCAGATTTTTAGTAAAATAGTTGTGACCCTTTTAGTACCCTTTTTTGATATTCATCATGATTTGGTTTAAACATATTTAAATTTCATACTTTAAGTGAGTGTTGATAACATGTTTAAGGTACAAAATACATCCGTTCAAGCTAAGGATCATACCTTAGGAAAATCACTCTTTTCTTGGCTTGGAAGATCTTAAATCCCTTGATGTCGTTTGAGCTTTAGAAACAGTAAAGCTCCGAGGTTTGCACATAAACTTGAGTGTTTCGTTCATGTTAATTTATTAAAATATTGTAAGTGGTTAAGGTTTGGTGAAATTTGTACCTTACTTTAAATTTGTTATCATATTGACTTGGTTGTTACTTTATTAGTTTACTTGCTTTGTTGCTTGAGAAAGAATATTTTGAGGCATTTTGATTTGTTAGTGATCATTGAGGGTATAATTTTATAATTGAGTTATGAATAGATTAAAAATTATATGGGTTTCATGTGAAATATTTTTGAAAGATAATTTAACTCGTCCGCATATACGGATTTCTTGAGCATCATTATACTCTTGTTGGAATTTTGTTCCTCTTGTGATAGTGACTTTGTCACTTTTATTGGCATGACTTTTGTTTGGATCTTGGCCCATCTTGAATTTGGATTCACACTCCATCCTAATCATGGACTTCGTCCATTTTGAGTATGGATGGGAAAGCCACTTTCAATATGGCTCTTGATTTTCTTGATAATTGGGTGACGACCCTACTTGATCTAGGACTCCGGACCTTCTTGTTACTTGTTTATGTTTTGATGTAATTGCACGACGCATGTGTTTGGAAAATCAACTAATCGGTGGACTTTTTCAGATTATAATTGAAAATTTTCTTGACATTTGAGATTTTGAGTAGTGGTATCTTGAACTATTTTATGATTTGATATTTAACCTTCTTGAGATGATTGTGCTCATATCTAGAATTTATTCCTTGTATTCATTTCATAGTTTAACTTTCTCTTATTATGAAGTGTTAGTTAAGTTTATATGCCACTAAGCTTTATGCTTAGTGATAGTTTGTTACTATCGTAGGTGATGTGTCGGGAGATGCTTGAGGATATCATTTGAAGTAGACTATTTGGAAGATTAGATGAAGGTCACACTAGCATAGGCATATGTAATTTTTTGTTTGTAAACTTTTGGGGACTTGTACATGATCCATATGATACACTTAGATATACACTCTTGAATGATTATTGGGTCATGATACTATTATTTTGGTAACTTAATTTTGGTGAATGATTTGACTATTTTGTGGGTGTTTATGCCCAAGTCTTGTAAATTATTAAATTTGGTACTTGAATTGAACTTGAGAGATTATTTTTTTGAAGATTTAACTAGATTTTATTTAATTGAGAGTTGAACTTTATACTTAGTTTGAGTCTTGAATGGTGCATGAAAAAGATATTCTTCTACTAGGTATTTGATAAATTTTAAAGTATTAATTTAACTTAAATAGATGTTTTCGTTTTCTTTTTATTTTCTCTTTTTAAAATAGTTGTATCTTGAAATTTTAAAAAGATTTTTATGAGATTTTTTCTAAGTTGAGATGTTGCATGTTGAAGTTTATTCATGGGCATATTTTCTTTTTTCTCTTTTTGCTAGTTTAGTTTATTAAAAGAATGTTTAAATTTGTAAGTATTATGTTAGTGTTTATAAGTGGCATCCCCCTAGGGGGTTTCTACACGCACAATTTCAAGATGAGACATTGGTTCTCTGAAGTTCCAAAGTTCAGTCGCACACGTTTTTCAGCGGCCGCAAAATTTTTCTGCAGACCGCATGATTTTGAGTGCGGTCTGCACTTTTCAAGCATATTTTTGCCCAATTTTAAAGATTTGCGGACCACACAATTTGAAATTACATGGTAGTGAAGTTAGGTTTTTACCATTTTTGCACAATTTAGACATGGTATTGGCAAATTAAGCATGATGAATAGTCTACCCAGCCATCAATGAACATACATTAAATTGCTTACATGGTTTTAAGCACATATGAAGAACATTTGACAATTTTAGGCCTACAAGTAACTAAACTAATAAAAAACAAAAATTAAGAAAAATGGAAAAATCTAACATGGATTGAATGTACCAGTGAGGAAGGATGTAGATGAGAATCTAAACTTGATGAATTTATTATGAAGTGTGAACTATTTTGTGATGCATAGTGTTTGCTTAGGGCTCAGTCTTCAGAGAGTGTAAAGTTTGAATAGTTTTCAGAAGTCTTATTTATATTTTGACCAAGTTGGTCAAAAGGAGAGCTGAGTGCGGCCGCACAATTTTGAGTGAGGTCCGCACTCTTTACCTGGACCTTAGCTGAGATTCTGCGGTCCGCACATTTTTGTGTGCAGCCCCAGATTGGCCTATTCTCTGCAACTCAAAACTTCAGAGAGTTAACATTTTTGAGTCTCAAGTTGTGCGTCCACAGAGTCTTCTTTGCGGTTGCAATCATTATTGTGCGGTCCGCACTTTTTTCAACACTTGGCCAATTTTTCAATCATAGCACCTGCATTGCATACTCATTCCTGCAAATCACTTCAAAACCAGTTAGCTCAAACAAAATCTATCTAAGAAGAAAGAAATGGAAAACGAAAAGAAACACAGTTGCCTCCCAAGAAGTTCATGATTTAACGTCGCGGTACGGTGCACGTTACCATCAATCACTTGAAATGAATTAACGCCACAACGTGGCCATCATAAACTTTGCCAAGATAATATTTCACACGGTGACCATTGACTCTAAATACTTCATCATTTTTGTTTTTCAAGTCCAATGCACCAAAGGGTGTCACATGCACAACCTCAAATGGACCACTCCACTTGGACTTCAACTTTCCCGGAAACATCCGCAACCGAGAATTGAACAATAGCACAAGGTCACCTTCTTTGAACTCCTTGTTCTGGATGTACTTGTCATGGAGGTACTTCATCTTGTCCTTGTATAAGGACGATCTTGAATATGCATGGTACCGGAATTCACCAAAATCATTCAGTTGTTCTACCCTTAAGTTGGCGGCGACATCCCATTCAAGATTAAGCTTCTTCAATTCCCACATAGCCTTGTGCTCAAGTTCCACCGATAGGTGACAAGTTTTCCCGAAAACTAACCGATACGGAAACATAGCAATCAGTGTTTTGTAAGCCATCCTATAATCCCAAAGAGCATCATCAAGTTTCTTCGACCAATCCGTCCAGTTGGCGTTTACGGTCTTTGCCAAAATACTCTTGATCTCCCGGTTGGAGAATTCAACTTGCCCACTTGCTTGAGGATGATAGGGAGTCGACACTTTGTGAGTGACACCATACTTTGTGAGTAAGGTATCAAAATCTTTGTTACAAAAGCGCGATCCCCCATCACTAATAATGGCCCTTGGAGTGCCAAATCTCGGGAAGATGTTCTTTTTCAAAAATGCCACCACACTTCGAGCTTCATTGTTGGGTAAAGCCATGACTTCAACCTACTTTGACACATAATCCACAACTACCAATATGTAAGTGTTCTCACAAGAGCTCACGAACGGACCCATAAAATCAATGCCCCACACATCAAAAATGTCAATCTCCAAGATAGTGGTGAGGGGCATCTCATTTTTCTTAGAAATCCCACCGGCCCTTTGACATTCATCACAACGCTTTTCGAGATCGCTAGCGTCCTTGTAAAGAGTAGTCCAATAAAATCCAGAACTCAACACTTTTGTTGCCATTCTAGCTCCACATTGGTGACCACCATATGGTGAGGAGTGGAAAGCCTCAAGAATTTCCACCTGTTCCTCCTCCGGCACACATCGTCGAATCACACCATCGGTACAAATCTGGAAGAGATACGGCTTATCCCAATAATAGTCAAGGCAATCCCATTTGAGCTTCTTCCTTTGGTTTGAAGAGAACTCATTCGGTACAATACCACTTACAAGATAATTGGCTAAGTCGGCGAACCATGCCATCCTGGTCATTAAAATTGCTAGAAGTTGCTCATCGGGGAAGGAATCATTTATTTCAAGGTTGTCATGTGGCCTCCCCTCCTCTAAACGAGACAAGTGGTCCGCCACTTGGTTTTCACTACCCTTGCGTTCTTGAATTTCTTGATCAAACTCTTGCAATAAAAGCATAATAAGTAGGGATTTTGACCGCTTATTTGCTCTCTTTTTCTTGTGTTTTAGCTAAAAAATACTTAAAGGTATTCCTGAAAACTAATGAAATATGCTTGCTTGCAGGAATGATAGAACATGAGCTAAAGAGATGAAAAACTCAACAAGGAGAAATTTTGGATAAGGACAGAAACAAGGTTAAAAAGGCACTATGCGGACCACACAATATTGAGTTCGTCCGCAGATCATGAAGAAGACTCTGATAGAATTTACATGCAAAGTGCGGACCGCACAATTCTAGTGCGGCTGTAGGAGACAAAGATCAGAGAGATGGGATTTTAAGATCAAGAAGAAATGCGGACCGCACCATTTTTGTGTGGTCGTATAATGAAGAGCGCGGCCGCACTCATTTTTCTTCGGTCCGCAGAAGTCTCACACAAAAAAGCCCAAGACCAAGGAGTGCGGACATCACTATAATTGTGCGGCCGCAGAAGCAAGAGTGCGACCACACTCATAAATGTGTGGTCCGCAGAAGTTGGAGTGCAACCGCAATCAAGAATTATGCGGCCGCATAACTGGAACCTATCAAGACAAGTCTCATTGTGCGGACCGCACTCAGAATTATACGGCCGCACAACCTCCGCAGGGGCATTCTTGTCAGATATTTTTCAACTTAGTATAAATAGGACTTTTTGTTATTTTTTAGGTTAAGTTTTGTTTTTGGGAGAGCACCTGATCCTTTTTTACTGCTTTAAGTAATTTTGTACTAGATTTATCTCCAAACATTAGATTTTATCCCCATAATTAATTATTATGGATTCTATCTTTATTTGTTCTTTAATTTCTGTATTTTTTATGAGTAGCAAAATTTCTAGCTAGGGTTGTGACCCAACCCTAGTGTGGGTACTTAATGAGTGTTTGATTTAGGGCTTGTTTGTGATTGGGTTAGTGATATTTAGCCTAGTTCTAACTTGAATTCAAGAATTAATGGTTGAAAACATTAATTCATTTATCACTCAAGAAATTGGGGTGAACTCAAGAAATTGGGGTGAATTCAAGAAATTGGGGTGAACTCAAGAAATTGATAGCCCCAATCAAAGGGTTGAAATCTAGATATAGTGAGACTCGACTTGAGCATTTATCACTTGTTTTTTGCAATGCCATTTGGACTTGAGAAAGCCGGCAAAATCACTTTAACGACCGAGAGGTATAGAGTGAGTATTCGAGTGTGATTTCTATATTACAACCCCGACCAATCAAACTTGCCCTAGAGTTTACAACCCATTAAGTAACCACCTAGGTGGAAGTCACGACCTTAGATCCTTTTATCATTTAAAAAACAACTCAAAACCAAAAATATTGTCTCTTAGTTTTATAGTTGCAAACAATAGGTAGAACAACAATCAATAATGTGGAAGAGTAATTTAGTACCAATCATACAATTAAGATGAATATATACCTAATCCCTATTTTAACTCCCTGTGGATTCGATCCCGACCTACGTTAGGTTTATTATTGCATCGACCACTTTACTACCTAATTGTGGTGTGAGTTTGGCGAGATCAAAGCACCCACCACATTAATCTTGCGTTAGAATATTTCTTGCTCATCAAATATCGAAGCGCCGCATGGTTGATGTGTACAATCACCTTTGTACCCATCAAGTATGTAACGACCCGACCGGTCGTTTTGCGTTATCAGACCCCGTTCCCCTAAATGAAGCTTCCCATAGCGGCTTATTATGATTTATTACTTGCGGGGACTGGTGGTCCGGGATTCGGAGGTGTTTAGAGTGCTATAGGAACATTTGGTTCCTTAAGGTTGGCCTTTAAGGCCAAGTTTGACTTCGGTCAATATTTTTAGTAAACGACCTCAGAATCGAGTTTTGACAATTCCGGTAGCTTCGTATGATGATTCCAGACCTGGGCGTATGTTCGAAATGGGTTTCTGATGACCCGGGAGCGTTTCAGCGCCCAATATTGAAATAAGAGTTCCTTAAGTTCCTATTATGGTTTGGGACGTGTTTTTGCGATATCAAGGTCCGAACGGAATTTTGAGATGGGGAATAGTTCTGTTATGTCATTTATGACTTGCCTGCAAAATTTGGTGTCATTCCGAGTAGTATAGGTCGGTTCGGCCCGTTGTTAGCGAAGTCTAGAAAACTTAAAGTTCCTAAGTTTGGTTCTAGGGGTTTTGAGGTGTGATTTTGAGTTTTAACGTTGTTTTGGGTGTTCCGAAGGCTCGAGCGAGTCTGTATTATGATTTGAGACTTGTTGATATATTTGGACGGGGGCTCGGGTGGGCCCAGGTGCCTCCCGAACACCTCACGAGGCTAAAAACCAGCTGAAATAGTTGTTGGTGCACCTGTTCTGGTGTGATCGCAGGTGCAGTTGCCCAGTCCCAGGTGCGGGACCGCTCCTGCGGTCCCAACCTCGCAGGTGCGACCCCCAGCGGGCAGGTCAATTCTCACAGGTGCGGACAAAGTTCCGCAGGCACGGGCCTAGGCTTTCTCGTCCATTTCCGCAGGTGGCTCGCAGGTGCGAGACCGCAGGTGCGATCCTCGAGCCGCAGGTGCGGAAACACTGTTCAGACAATGTGTTTTTATACACGGGATTTAATTCATTTCCCTTATCTTCTTCTTCTTCTTCCTTGGGGCGATTTCCACCATTTTAGAGGGGCAAACGACCTGGTTATTGAAGGTACGTAAATTCTACTCTAATTTTAACTTCATGCATGGATTTCAAGCTAGCTAAGGATTTGGGGTAGTAACCTAGGGCTTTTGAAAATCTAGAAAATTACCCGTCAATTAGCTATGAAATCGAGTGAAAATCATATATTAATGATCCTTAGGCTATGGGTGAGTATTCCCTTCGAGAATTTTTGGAATCCGAGCATGCGGGACCGGGGTTGGATTTTAGAATTTCTTCAAGAATGGCGAATTTGACTTAGTAGAAGGAGAATTCCCATACTTTGAGCATAAATTGATGAATTTGTATAACATTTGGCTAGTTTCGAGTCCTCGGGTGTAGAGTTCGGAGTTTCGGGCGCGTTCTTGGTCCGGGGAGTAGGTTCGACGCGAGGTGAGTCTCCTTTCTAACCTTGTAAGAGGTAATTGTCCCCATAGATGATTATAAACAATCGGCAAAGGGTCTGATCTGCCCCTCTACTATCATCAATAGTTTAAAAAAGCCCTCCGTTATACTATTAGGACATCCTAATCCCTGACGTTATACAATTATACACAAAAACCCTTAGTTTAACGGAAGGGCACATGACACGCGTATAACTATCCGGCCTCTTTTATAACTGCTCCGACCCAACACATAACCCAACCCGACCCTAACCCTCTCTAAAATATGGTCTATCACTGACATTTCATTATTTCCCCCTTTTCTTTTCAACCCCTCGTACCACTAAGAGACCATAGCTGATGTTGACTCCAATCTAACGATTTCATATGCTCTTGGTGTAAAGGCCAGTTGTGTCTTCATTATACTTGTTGATTTTAGTATTTGTTGCTCGATTTTGCTGTTTACTTGTTTTACTTTTCTTATTTTGGGGTCTAGGGTTTCGGTTTGGACAATATCTTACTTCTATCCTTCAGTTTTATGTAAATACTTTATAGTTTTCCGTCTTGTAGTTGTTGCATGTTTTAGTTTATAGGAGGTCCCGATTTGTAGTTGTTGTATGTTGTGGGGATACTAAAATTTGGATTTATTGTTTTCTGCTTTAGGGTTTTATATTAGATTTGGTTTTTCTGTGATGTTGACTGAGATTCTAATCTTTTTATTTGTTTATTAGCTAAGGTGGTCCTAAATGTAGGACCCTTGAAGGAAATTGCTTCATTAAACTATTTTTGTGGTTGGATTTTTGTGCATGTTTGTCAATTTGCTCTCTTTGTCAATTTTTTATGAAGTGGTGGCCCATAAACTGAATTTTGTTATGGATAATTTTGTACATATTGTATTTCTTATTCATGGGACCCTATATCTCACATGTCATTTTCTGCATTTTTTATTCATTCATTTTACTTTCTACATTCTGTCTCACAGCAAATGCCTTTCATTTTCTGCCTATATTTTGTCATTTTTTTTGACTTTATACATTCTGTCTCACAACACTTATATTAATATTTTGCCTTTTTTTTAATGTTTGGNGTTGCACCGTCTGGTAAATTGTATGAGGTTAAAGGGGATGTGGGGATTAGAAAATTGACATCCTTGCTTTCTACTGAATATAATGTACTGAACCTTTATGTTGTGGATGAAGCTGACCCCCTTATTGAGGGTATTCCCAATATAGTTGATTATAGTGAATCATTTTAGATTTTAGATGCACTTGGTACTGACTGTTCATTAAGTGAAATAGGTTCTGACTCTAGTTCTGATTCTGAGGGATGTGATTCTGAAGGATATGATTCTGAACAATTACATTTAATAAAAACTAAAAAAAAAGACATAAATGAGAATCTAAGTGAGTACAAGGAGATATATAAAGGCATGGACTTTAAGGACATACTAGAAGCTAGGAAGTTTATGAAGTTGTATGCTCTAGCCAACAAGAAAGCCTTAAAAATGAGAAAGATTGACAAAAGGAGGCTTAGGTATAGATGCATTGTGGGCTGTCCCTTTCTTTGTTTAATATCCAAAGATGGTAGTGCGGGGGTTACTGTAAAGACCTTAGAGATAGAACACAATTGTGGCACTTCATATGATAATAATATTGTTGATTACAATACCATTGCACATTATTTTAAGGGAAAGCTACATGATAATCCTAAGTATAAGGTAAGGGAGATGATACTTGATTTGAAAAGGATTTTTGAGTTAAATGTGAGTCATGGGAAGTGCAAGAGGGCAATAAGAATGATATTGGAGACCTTAGATGGGAGTTTTGCAAATGAATACAACAAACTAGATGCTTATGCCATGGAATTGAGAGAGAGTAATCCTGGTGGTGATGTAGTCATTAACATTTCAAAAAATGCACTTGAAAATGGGAAGAGAAGATTCTTGAGGGTGTATGTTTGCTTAAAAGCTATGAAGATGGGGTTCAAGTTAGGGTTAAGACCATTTATTGGTGTAGATGGCACATTTCTAAAGGGGAAAGCCAAAGGTCAATTATTGGTTGTTGTTGGACAGGATGCACAAAACCATTTTTATCCTTTGGCATGGGCCATTATTGATAAGGAAACAAAGCATTCTTGGAATTGGTTCCTACAATTGCTTCAGGGATCTCTAAACCTTAAGGAAGGAGAAGGAATCACATTCATGTCAGACATGCAAAAGGTAATTTTTTGTCCAGTTTTAAGTTAGTTTCTGTCCAGCTTTAAGTTAGTTTCTGTCCATGTTTTTTGCGAAGTTAAATGATGTCCAGTATACTGTCCAGTATGTTGTCCAACTTCTACTTCTCATTTTTTTTCCTTTTTGATTCTGTCCAGTATGTTGTTCTGTTTTATGTTATTTTGTGTCAAGTGTTTTTATCCATGTTTATTGTCCAATAATCTGTCCATTATACTGTCCAGTTTGAATTTCATCTTCTAGTTTCATTTTTCTTTCTATCATCTACTTCTGTCCCGGGGTTAATTGAGGCTATGAAAACTGTTTTACCACAAGCACATCACAGGTTTTGCGTTAGACATATCGAGGCTAACTGGTGCAAGACATATAATATTGGGGAATGCAAAAAACTTCTTTGGTGGTGTGCATGGTGAACTTATGAAGAAGACTTCAAAGACGAACAAAGCAAGCTAGGAGAGTTGAACAAAGATACAGCAGAGAGTTTATTGAAGTATCCACCACAGTGTTGGTGCAGAGCTTACTTGGATACAGTTTGCAAAAATCAGACAGTTGACAACAATTTGACTGAATCATTCAATTCATGGATTCTGGAAGCAAGGCAAAAGCCAATCATTAAGATGTTGGAAGACATAAGAGTCAAATTTATGAACATGATGGCAAATCATGAAGCTGAAGCTGGTATATGGAGCAATGAGTACAGTCCAAAGAGCCTAGTATTATACAATGAATTCATGGAGATGGCTCAGGTGTGTAGAGTTAATTCCAATGGAAGGAGGATATGAAGTTAGTGAAGGCTCTGACAGGCATTGTGTCAACTTAACCACCAAGAAGTGCACATGTAGGGCATGGGAACTTACAGGAATCCCATGCCCTCATGCTATTAGAGCTATACTTCACAACAAGGGTGACCCTTTGACAGAGATGCACTGGTGGTACAGTAATGAGGCTTTCCTACTTACTTATAGACATAAGCTACAACCTGTTAGAGGAGAAAATTTTTGAAAAATTGTCCCGTCACAAGCCATGGAGCCCCCAGAATTGGTGAAGTTGGCTGGCAGGCCAAAATTCAAGAGGGATAGGCAGAAGGATGAGGCAGTTTAAATACAAGGAGTATAGTCATAGTCCAGAAAAGATAGAGTAATGACTTATGGAAACTGTGGTCAACCAAACCATAATGCAAGAACTTGTTCTCAGGTAATCTAGACTCCCAACTTATTTATGTTCTCTAATTTGATGAACCTATATATATTCTCTAATATGTTGTACTTGTTCTTTAATAGCAACTAAAGGGAAATCAGGTAAGCAAGGAAAAACAACCCAGGAAAAGGACAAGAACGTTGTTGGAGTCTGAAGCTGAAGAAGAAGAAGAAATACAATGTTCAACACCACAAATGACTCAACCAAGTCAGGAAGATGGCTTTAGCTTCATGTCTACACCTAAAGTTGGTCAATCAAGTATGGAACATAATGAAGATGTTGTGGTTAGGCCAAAGGTGATATCAGAAGCCAAGACAAGACTTCAACTAAGGCAACATGCAAACTTACCTATTAGGACTAGATCTATAAACTTTACTGGTGATCACACTGGGGTAAGTGAGCCCACAGCCCTTCCATATTCACCAGCGGGCCTCATGTGGAAGGGTAAAGCAGCTACAACTTCAACTCAGTTAGAAAAACAAAGGCAACAGAAGATTGGGAAGCTGAAGATAAGGAAAGGAAAATGACAGTCCTGATTCTGTCCATTTCTATGTAATTTTTGTGTATTCTGGATGTAATTACTACAAACTTCATGACAGTTAATATTTTGGATTGTGATTACTGCATTGACAGTACTGCATTTTGGGTTGTAATTACTGCATTGACAGTATGTTAATTTCTGGTTGTAATTACTGCATTGACAGTATGTTAATTTCTAATTTTGGGTTGTAATTTCTGTTTTAAGGTTGTTATCAAAATGTTTTCTAGTTAACTGTCCAGATTTTTGGTTTTTAACTGCCCAGTTTTTTGGCTTTAAGGTTGTTCACTGCCCAGATTTTTTGGCATTAGATTGGTGCAAAATGTTGTCCAATTTATAGCAACATTATACTGCCCGGTTTTTTCTGTTTTTTTGGCTAAGGTTGTTCACTGCCCAGATTTTTTGGCTTTAGGTTGGTGCAAAATGCTGTCCAATTTATAGCATTGTACTGCCCAGTTTTTTTCTATTTTTTTGGCTTTAGGGTTGTTAATTGCCCAGATTTTTTAGCTTTAGGTTAGTGCAAAATGCTGTCCAATTTTTAGCAACATTGTACTGCCCAGTTTTTTCTTGTTTAGAAGAAACTCAGTAACACAATATATTTGAATACTAGAAGTGCATTCATGAAAATCTACACAAAATGTCATAGTGCACTAAGGCTTGATTCATTCACGAAATTCTGGATTCATTACAAGCTGACCAACAAAAAACTTTCTTTAAAATCTAGATGTTACAACAATCAACTACATCAAAAACCTACTCCACTAAACAAAATGCTGGATTCATTTCATCTTCAATGCAACAACAAATCCGACTAACAGTGCAACTGAAACCATAATGAACATCTTCATGTGCATCAATTTCACTTCCATTTCCCTTGCTTTATTCACTTCAACATCATTTAAAGCCTCCAACACATCAAATTTTTCAATCAATTTGTCCCTTTCAAGCTTGCACGTATCCAACATTATATTCAAGGTCCTGATTTTTACATTGGCAGCATCCAATTTAGCCTTGAAATCATTGATTACTATCAACGCTTTGTCCGGGAGGGCTTCATCTTGCCATTCCCAATATCCACATGACTCATTCTTACAAATACAAACACTTACAACCAATTACTATAGAGAACAGAAAAAATTTACAGAAGAAAAAAAAATTGAACAACATAAAAAATTTAAAGAACAGAAAAAATTAAGACTTTAAGTACATCGACTAAATTCACACTTACTTCTGGTTTAGCACATTTGTAAAATCTCCTTCCGGGGTTGTTTGTGGTCGTCGAGGTGAAGTTGTTCGCAATCTCCCCACAGTAGCACCTCCTCCTCGATGTAACACTAGAACTAGATATAGAATGCAAGAATCAAAGTTTAATTGAGAAAAAGAAGAGAGAATTTTAACTGAGAAGAAGAAAATCGTTATAAAATTGAGAAGAAGAAATATTAGGGTTCAAATGTTAATAATGGTGATAGACCATGTTTTCTTGAAGGGTTAGGGTCGGGTTGGGTTATGTGTGGGGTCAGAGCAGTTATAAAAGAGCCCGGATAGTTATAAGCGTGCCACGTGGCCCTTCCGTTAAACTAAGGGCTTTTGTGTATAATAGTATAACGTCAGGGATTAGGATGTCCTAATAGTATTACGGAGGGCTTTTTAAACTATTGATCAGAGTAGGGGGCATATCAGACCCTTCTCCGTATAAATAATTGCATGTTCTTATTTGCGGGAGCTACGCACGCACGATGTGACGAGAGTCCGTGCGTAGCTACTACTATGTTATGTTGGGTGGTTCTAGGACTCACGAGCATGCTTATATGTGCCTTACATGCATTCCTAAACGTATTTTGAGTTGCTTATTATCCGTGATTTGGCATGAGAATATTAGGAAGTTGTGGTCCATGATATATTGCTTAGGTTCTTGCCTTAAAGAATAATCTCTGATAATTCCTTAAAAATTGATAATTTTATGTATGTATGCGACATATGTATGATTCGTGAGCGGAATAGCCCTACTATTATGTCAACCGCATCGCATGTTCGATTCGTGAGCGGGGTAATAGATGCATCTATGGTTCGAGTCGTTCGACCCTCAGCAGTGCATATTTATTTTTGCGATGCTTCGGACGTACGTTTTCGGCCTATTATGTGCTGTATGATTTACTGGGAATTTGTTGTAATTGTATAAACTGGTTCATGTTAATAAGGGAATTTAGTACATTATGTGCTAGTGAAATTTGACATGCAAAGGTAAATACAACTATACTTGATAATTTATTTCTTTGTGATTTCTACGACTGTTATGCCTATCTAGTTCCTATTAAATCATGTTATTTAGAAATGTTGACCCTAGTATGTATCACGTCTATCTCTCGTCACTACCTCTTCGAGGTTAGGCGGGATACTCACTAGTTACGTATTTGTTTATGTACTCATGCTGCACTTCTGTACTTAATTGTACAGGTTCTGAGGCTGGTGCATCTGGTTATCAGACCGGAGCTCGATTCTGATCTTAGTTGGACCCGACTTCACGATGAGCTGCTTCTCCTGACGATCCTCAGCAGCACCATGGAGTTTTCTTTTGCTTATGTCCCATCTATTTCTTTCGAACAGTGGGATTATATATTATGTTTTGTATATTCTGTTAGTATGCCCGTAGGATTTGTGACACTAGTTCCTGGCACACACATAGTAGACTCTATATTTTTGGGACTGTATATATTGGTTCATGATCCTTGTGGCTGTATTTACTTAAGTTGGTTAATTTGCGCTTTTACTTAAATGATCTAAGCTTAAAATTTAGTAAGTATGGGGTTGATATGTCAAATAAGGATAATCTCACTAGTAAACAACTGTTGGCTTGCCTGACTCCGGTGTTGGGTGCCATCACGACCTGTGTTGGAATTTTGGGTCGTGACAAAGTACGGGCGGAACTTCTCTGTAGCAAAAACAATAGCAAGGAGTTCTTTTTCAGTCACTATGTAATTGACTTGGGCATCATTCATGGTCTTACCAGCATAGTAGACTGGATGAAAGATTTTGTTGATACGTTTCCCCAACACCGCTCCAACCGCCACATCACTTGCATCACACATGAGCTCGAAAGACAAGCTCGAATTCGGTGCGGTGATAATAGGAGTAGTAGTCAACTTGAACTTGAGCAATTCGAATGCCTTCATACAATCCTCGTTGAAATGGAACTTAGCATCCTTCTCCAAAGTTTTCACAAGGGGTTTACCACCTTAGAAAAGTCCTTGATTAATCGGCGATATAACCCCTCATGACCCAAGAAGCTCCTCACCCTCTTCATGGATGTAGGGGAGGGAGTTTGGAGATCACCTCAATTTTGTCCTTGTCGACCTCAATACCATGCTTTGAAATTTTGTGGCCGGGGACTATGCCTTCCTAGACCATGAAGTGACATTTATCCCAATTCAAAACCAAGTTTGTTTCCTTACATCTTTCCAAAACCTTGTACAAGTTGTCCAAGCACTCATCAAAAGAATTCCCCACCACGGAAAAGTCATCCATGAAGACCTCAAGAAAATCCTCCACCATGTCGGTGAAGATGTCCATCATACACCGTTGAAAAAGTCGTCGGTGCATTGTATAACCCAACTGGAATCAACGAGAATGCAAAAGTACTATAGGGACAAGTGAAAGTAGTCTTATCTTGGTCCTCAGGAGAAATAAGAATTTGATTGTAGCCGGAATATCCATCAAGGAAACAATAAAAAGCTCATCTGGCCAACCTATCAATCATTTGATCAAGAAATGGAAGCGGAAAATGATCTTTCCGAGTGACTTTTTTGAGCTTCCTATAGTCCATGCAAACCCTCCATCCAGTGACCGTTCTTGTGGGGATCAGCTCGTTCTTGTCATTTGTTACCACGGTCATGCCCCCTTTCATTGGGACACATTGCATCGGAGAAGTCCACAAGCTATTGGAAATGGGGTAAACAACCTTGGCATCCAACCATTTTATGATCTCCTTCTTCACCACCTCTTGCATTACTTAATTTAATATTCTTTGATGTTTAATGGAGGATTTGGAGTCCTCCAAAATATTCTTGTGCATGCAAAAGATGGGGTTTATGCCCCGAATATCCGCCAATGTCCGTCCTATAGCTTTCTTCCTCTTTTGAAGCACTGCCAAAGTAGCATCTACCTGCACGTTAGTCAAGCAATAGGAAAGAATAATAGGTAAAGTAGAACATGGGCCAAGAAACTCACACCTGAGAAGTGAAGGCAATGACTTTAAGTCTAAAGTGGGAGGCTCCTCGATTGAGAGCTTTGTTGGAGGAGTATTCCGGTTCTCAAGACCTAAGGACAATTTTTGGGGTTCATAAGTATACAACTCCATTCCTTGCAATGCATTTACATATTCCACAAAGCCTTCCTTCTCATCATCATCATGATTAAGCAGTATGGCTTCCAAAGTGTTATCAACATTCAACACGACACTAGCATCATCAACAATCACTTCGGTCATTAAGTCCACAAACGAACAAACTTCGTTGCTATTCGTTTACCTCATGGATTTGCACATATGAAAAACCACCTTTTCATCGCCCATCCGGAAGGTGAGTTCATCAGCTTCCACATCAATAAGAGCCTTCCCCGTGACGAGGAAAGGTCTTCCCAAAATAATAGGCACCTCATAGTCCACCTCAAAATCAAGAATCACAAAGTCCGCTGAAAGGATGAACTTATCAACACGAACCAACGCATCATCAATAATACCCAATGATCTCTTCATAGTACGATCCGCACTTTGCAACCTCATATATGTGGGTCTTGGTTGCCCAATTCCCAAAGTTTTGAACATCGAGTAGGGCATCAAGTTGATACTTGCCCCTAGATTACATAGTGCTTTGGCAAAATCGGCGCTCCCAATAGTTCAAGGGATTGTGAAAACGCCTGGATCTTCCAATTTCGGAGCCATTGAGTGCACAATAACACTCACTTGGTGTGTAATCTTGATAGTCTCACAATTCATTGATCTTTTATTTGTCACCAAATCCTTCATGAACTTTGCATAACCCGGCATTTGTTCCAATGCCTCAACCAACGAAACATTAATGGACAAACTCTTCATCATGTCAATAAACTTCTTGAATTGGTTCTCGCTATTTTGCTTGGAAAGCCTTTAAAGGTATGGAGGAGGAGGCCTTGGCATTGGTGCCTTGGCCTTTGGCACTACCGGTTCCGGTATGTCAATCACGTGTTCCTTAAACGGGTTCACTTCTTCTTGGGTCTCCTCCACACTTTCATCAATATCAATTCTCACTTCTTCATTAACTTGGACCACATTGCTTGGAATCTTATCTTCTTCAACCACTACATCATCATCCACAATTCTTTTTCGGTTTGAGGTGGTTGAATCTCCACCTCTTCCACTCCTTGTGGTTATGGCCATGGCATGTACCGTGTTGCTCCCACCCTTCGGGTTCACCGTCGTATCACTAGGTAGTGCCCCCTTAGGACGAGTGTTTAAAGCTTGCGAGATTTTCCCCAATTGAACTTCCAAATTGCGGATTCAAGTGTTATGAGAGGCTAATTGAGCATCAGAGTCGGCATTTTTCTCCATAATTTGTTTGAACATATTTTCAATCCGTCCCATCTCATTGTTGGAAGAACTAGAACCGTGAGACAGATAAGGAGGCGGGTTGCTTGGTTGTTGATACATTAGGGGACTTTGAAAGCCCGGCCCCTGATTCCCTTGGTTATTATTATTCCAACCCCCTTAGTTGTTGCCTCCCCAATTGCCTTGGTTATTGCCTCCCCAATTTCCTTGGTTGCCTTGATTATTCCAATTGCCTTTATTATTGTTATTGCTCCAATTACCTTGATTGTTGTTACCACCACATCAATTGCCTTTGTGTCTTTGATTGTTCCAATTTCCTTGATTTCCTTGAGATCGCCATTGTTGTTGATTTTGGCCTTGAGAATAATTTCTTTGCCTTTGGTAATTGTTGACATATTGCACTTCTTCTCTGCTCATTGTACGAATCACCTTGGTCAAACCCACTATCATCTTGCACAAATTGGTCTGCACGGTTTTGCACTTGTTAACCCTTTTGCCTTCTTTTGTTCATCATCATATTGACACCTTCCATCGCATTCACTTTCTTCGGAGCTAGAACTTTTTGGAGTTGAGCTTTGGCCAATTGATTCAATGTTGTGGTCAACTTGGCAATTGCTTTCCCATGATTATATAGTTCTTTGTGTAGGTGAATGAAATTTGGATCACCTTGGGGAACATTAGCTCTACTTTTCCATGCCGGTGAGGTATCCGCCATCTCATCCAAGATTTCACAAGCTTCGGCATAAGGCGTTGTCATGAAATTCCCACCGACAAGTTGGTTGACCACACATTGATTTGTAGTGTTGATCCCCCTATAGAAGGTTTGTTGGATCATGGCCTCAATCATATCATTATTTGGGCACTCTTTAACCATGGTACGGTACCTCTCCCAAATCTCGTGCAAAGGCTCATTGGGTTCTTACTTAAACGCTAGAATCTCATCCTGAAGTGTAGCCATATGCCTGGGCAAAAAGAACTTGGCAATGAATTTTTCCACCAACTCATCCCATATATGGATGGAATGGCTGGGCAATCTTTCTAACCAATCCAATGCCTTTCCCCGTAGAGAGAAGGGAAATAGCCTCAACCTCAGCGCATCCTCGAAAACGTTGGTTTGTTTGCTCCCCCAACAAGTATCCACAAACCCTTTGAGGTGCTTGTATTCATTTTGACTCGGAGCCCCGGTGAAGAATCTCCATTGCTCAAGCAATGTAATCATCACACTGGTAATTTGGAAGTTGCTCGCCCTAATGCGGGGCGGGACTATGGCACTTGCATAACCTTCGTTCAACAACACCCGTTGTGCAACCACTCTTGGTGGAGGTGGGGGAGGGATGGGAATATTGTCATGAGGCGGCCGACCTCGCCTATTTGCTTGAGGTTCAGGATGAACCTCATCACCTTGGTCATCGTCCACTTCCTCCTCCAATGGCAAATTTTTGAGAGGATCATTGTTGAGAGCCATTTTTTTACCTATAATCAATTCATAAAAAAGCTAGTAACATGGAAGGAAAAGAAGACAAGTCACACACAAAACTAAATATATAGCTAAATCCGTTTTTAGATCCCCAGCAACGGCGCAAAAAATTGATGCCGCCCAAACTCACACCACTAATTGGATTGTGAGGTGGTCGATGCAATTATAAATACCCAATGCGAGTCGGGGTCGATTCCACAGAGAGCTTTATGTTGGATTAGGTATATACCTAGTATAAGTATATGACGTGCCCAAGATTGCAATTGCACATATTCAGTTGTTTATTTTCTACTTCTAAATTTTATGCTAATGCTTGTAAAAGCTAAGAGACAATGTTTTTGGTATTGTTGTTTTTCAGGTTATAAAAGATCTAGGGTTGTAACTTCCGCCTAGTTGGTTACCTAACAGATTGAGAGCTTTAGGGCATGTTTGGTTGGTCAGCATACAATATTGCAATCACACACGATTACTCACTCTAAACCTCTCGGTAGTTTGAGTGATTTGCCCAATTTGGCTTTCTCAAGTCCAAATGGGTATTTCACGAAACAAGTGATAGATGCTCAAGTTGGGTCTTACTATCTCTAGATTTGACTCTTTAATTGGGGCTATCAATTTCTTGAGTTCACCCTAATTTCTTGTTAGCCAAGTTTTCCTAGACTTAGTCTCTCTTTATCAGGTAGAGACTAAGTCAATTAGGCATGAACCAATATTTGCAACCATCAATTCTCAAATTCAAGAAAGAACTAGGATAAATATCATATACCCAATCATAATTAAGCCCTAAATCAATCACCCATTAAGTAACCATACTAGGGTCTAACCCTAGATAAGGGTTTAGCTACTCATAGAAAATGAAGAAATTAAAAAAGAAACTAAGATAAAATTCATAAAAGATGATTAAGGGAAGAAAATCTAATGTTAAAATGTTAAATTATTACAAAGTTACCCAAAACAGTAAAGAAAAACAACTATCTATTCTCAGGTGCACCAAACCTAATCTAAAAATGACAAAAAGATCTATTTATACCCAGCTAAAATTATCGAACAAAATTTCCCCTACGGAGGTTGTGCGGCCGCACAATTCTGTGTGCGGTCCGCACTTTGAAGCTGACTTGACAGGGTGGCCTTCTGTGGTCGAACAAATCTGGGGTGTGGCCGCACTTCCTCTGATTGTGCGTGCCGCATATTTCTGAGTGCGGCCGCACTTTTGATCTTGGGCTGGAACAGGGAAATTTCTGCGGACCGCACATTTTGAGTGCGGCCGCACAATAATAGTGCGGTCCGCACATCTTCCAGGCCCCAAAACACATCTCTTTGAATCTTGTCTTCTGCGGCCGCACAATAATTGTGCGATCCACACTTTGTGAAGGAATTTTGACAGTGGCTCTTCAGAGTCTGCGGCCACACATAGTATTGTGCGGTCCGCACTTTGGTCCATTTTCCCTTGTTTTGGTCCTTGTCCAATTTTTACTTCTTCTTGAGTTTATTTTCATTTCTTTGGCTCATTTCCCAATATTCCTGCAAGAAAGCACATTTCATTAGTTCTCGGGAATACTTTAAGCATTTTTTAGCTAAAATGTAAGTAAAAGAGAGCAAATAAGCAGTCAAAATCCCTACTTATCACAAACCTTCGTGATCGCAATTCACACCCCTGTGATCAGTAATCAACAGCTCAAAAAGGCCTAAAAGTGGTTCGAATCCACCACAAAACTCACCCGAGATCTGAGGAACCCCGTCTAATCAATCTAACAAGTTTATATACCCTATGTGAACTTGTCCAAAGGCTAGGGACACGAATTACAACATCGAAATCAAGAATTAAAGATCAAACTCAATTTATTAAACTCTCTTAACTTTCAAATCTTCATGAGTCGCCGAACGCGTCCGAATAACACTTAGACATTCTGAATTATGACCGAAATTTACACACAAGCTCCATACAACATAGTCGGGCCAACACTCAGCTCCATACAACATAGCCGGTCTAACCACCACCCTGTAGTATTTGCCCTTATGTTTAGGCGGCATATTCTTGTCACATAAAACCCCCGAAGCTAGCCTCCATCTCATCCAACCCACTCCAATGCAGTGAGTAACATCCTCGTCAATCTCCCCGTCGCCTTGGATTATAGACCCAAGATACTTGAAACTATCTCTTTTGGGAATGACTTGAGTATCAATCTTTACTTCCACTTTTTCTTCATGCCTCTCATCACTGAACTTGCACTCCAGGTATTCAGTTTTCAACCTACTCTTCTTGAAACCTTTGGATTCCAACGTCTGTCTCCAAACTTCCAACCTAGCGTTAACACCCTCTTGCGTCTCGTCAATTAGTATTATGTCATCAGCAAATAACATACACCATGTCACCCTCCCTTGTATGTGTTGCGTCAGCTATCTATTTCCAGGGCAAATAAAAATGGGCTACGGGTTGATCCCTGATGCAACCCCATCTCCACAGGGAAATGTTTCGAGTCTTCTCACGCAGTCCTTACCGAGTCTTAGCACCTTCATACATGTCCTTAATCACCCTAGTGTATGCTACTGGGACTCCGCTAACCTCCAAACATCTCCATAGCACCTCCCTTAGGATTCTGTCATAAGCCTTCTCAAGGTCAATGAAAACCATGTGCAAGTCCTTTTTCTTCTCCCTATACTGCTCCACCAATCATCTCACAAGGTGAATGACTTCTATATTTGATCGTCCCGACATAAATCCGAACTGGTTCTCAGAGATAGAAACACATGTCCTCACTCTCTTCTCCACCACCCTATCCCAAACCTTCATAGTGTGACTCACCAGCTTGATACTCCTATAATTATTGCAGTTCTAGATATCACCTTTGTTTTTGTACAACGAAATCATCAAGATCCACCACCAATCTTGGGGCATCTTTTTCATCTTGAAAATGATGTTAAACAAGCTAGTAAGCCAATCCAAGCTTACCCTACCAGCCTCTTTCCAAAATTTCACTAGGATCTCGTCAGGCCTAGTCACCTTACCCCTGCTCATATTCCGTATTACCACATCAACTTATTCACACTTAATACACCTACAAAACCCAAAATCTCTCCAACTCTCTAAATTCTCCAACTCATCCAGCACGACGTTCCTATCTCCTTTCTCGTGCAAAAGTTGATGGAAGTACTCCTGCCATCTATGCCTGATACACGACTCTTCCACCAATACCTTATCGTCTTTGTATTTGATGCATCTCACTCGATCCAGGTCCCGAGCCTTCCTTTCCCTAATATTGACTAACTTGTACAACTTCCTAACCCCTCATTTCCCACCAAGATCCTCATACAATCTTTCAAAAGCTGCAGTCTTAGCCGCCATGACCGCGAGCTTTTCCTCACTCTTTGCCTTCTTATAACACTCCCTATACGACCTCCGTTCTTCCTCATTCGTGCTCCCCACTAGATTCAAAGATGTCGCTTTCTTAGCTTCCATTTTTTCCTTGGACCTACCCATTCCACCACCAGTCCCCTTTGTGGCCACCCGAGTAACCCTTCGAGACCCCTAGCACCTCCCTAGCAGCTTCCCCAATGCAGTTCACTGTCATGGTCCACATACTACTCGCGTCCCCACTATCTTCCAGGCCCCCATATACAACAACTTCTCCCCCAAATCCTGAGCCTTTCTCTTAGTTATGGCTCCCCACCTAATCTTAAGTTGGCCGTACATCGATCTCTTCTTCCTTGTTCCCTTGACTTCCAAATCCATTACCAAGAGCCTATGATGTGTCTACAAACACTCACGTGGTATAACCTTACAATCCGTACAAAGGCCCTTATCACCTCTTCTAAGGAGAAGATAATCAATCTGACTCTTGGTAACCCTACTCTTGAAAGTGACTAAGTGTTCCTCCATTTTCTGAAAACCCGTGTTAGCTAGAACCAAGTCAAAAGCTTTATTAAAATCCAACAACGAAGTATCTCCCTCATTCCTAACCCCGAAACTGAACCTTCCATACACCTCCTCATAACCCCTAGTCGTCTCCCCAACATGACCATTAAAGTCACCCCCTATGGAAATCTTCTTGGACTGCGGGATACCACGCACAACCTCGTCCAAATCCTCCTAGAAGCGCCTTTTGATCTCATCGCTCAGTCCCGCTTGAGGCGCATAAGCACTAATCACGTTAAAAGTGAACCCATTAACCATTAGCTTAATAATCAACAACCTATCATTCACCCTCTTGACATCACCACTAACTCCCCGAGATCCCTATTAACTAAAATACCTACCCCATTCTTTCCTCCAACACCCTTCGAATACCATAGCTTGTACCCATTAACATTCGAGCCTTCGTACCCCCCTTCATCTAGTCTCCTAGACACATGCTATACTAATCTTCCTCTTCTAGAGAATCTTTCCCAACTCTATCGACTTACCCGTCAGTGTCCCTATATTCCAGTATCCAACTCTCAACCTTGTGTGTGCCTTACCCCCTTGCCACCCTTGCTCCTTGCCCCCTGACCACCCGAGGACACGACCTCACACTACCATCGCTCAGAATAGCCAACAAAAAATACAGGGATATAACCTAAACCTTAACTACTACAAATACAGACAAGCAGGCAAAGCGTAAAACAAGCAAAGACTAAATATAAGATAAAATGTAATCTAACTTGAGCACACAAAAGATACAAGTGATACAACTAATGGCGGATAAATGCAAGCAAGTCGAAGGAAATACAATAATCAAGGATAAGAGGAAGCCGACATAATATTAACAAATAGCAAATTCTAAGCAAGAAAGGTGGAACCTGGATTCCCAACGGGAGCCGAGAAAGGTTTTGTCCCCAACATCTATATTTTGGAAGTTCCCATGTACGTCTCCCGCGGATCGCTGGAAAATCTTCTTCGTGCTAAATCCCTGCTGTCGCTGCAAGGTCTAGAAATTCGACTAGCAATGATAAAGAAAGGGGAAAGATGAGACGGGGTGAAAGCAGAGGTAATGGGGGTGCATCCCAGGCTGCTGCCGCTACTAGGCTAGGTCAGTGGGAATCGCCGCCGGAAAATAGGGGGAAAAGAGAGATGGGAGGTAAAAGGGCGAGGTATGGGGAAGAAAGAAAGAAGAATGAGAAAAGGGAAAGCTAGAGAGACGGGAGGTGGAGGGAGGGGAGTGCAGATCAAGAGAACAACTGATAAAAGAGGGGGAAAGAATAAGAAAGGAAAATAAGAGAAGAAACAAAGAATAAGAAGAAGAAAGCGAGAGAAGGAAAGAGAAGAAAATAAGATGAGAGTTTGGGGGCTTACCTAGTCCGATGGTCACCGATGGTCCGGTGGGAGGGAGGTTGAGGTAGGAAGACATTAGATCGAGTAAGGCGTTTGAGAAAAAAGAGAAAAAATCATTGAACTACCAAACGAAGTGCTAAAACTCAAAACGACCAATCAGATCATTACAAATGGGAACATATGGATTAAGGTGACATGAGATCACCCATAGGTATGTTTATGATGAGTTATTCAGTGATTTTGCAGCTTTGGAATGACTCTAGGCACGTTTAAGGAAGAACGTATGTTTAAGTGGGGGAGAATGTAACAACCCGACCGGTCATTTTGAGATTAACACCTTGTTCGGATGTTTGAGACTTTTCATAGCCTCATTTGATGCACTATTAATTGTGTGTGTGGTTGATTTTGATTTTTGAGAGGTTCGGAGTTGATTTGGAATAGTAATTCTCAATTCGGAAGCTATTAGTTGGAACAGTTGATCAAGATTTGACTTTTAAATAAATGACCTTGAAATTGGGATTAGATGGTTTTAATAGGTTCGTATAGTAATTTTATTCTTGAGCTTATGTTCGGATTTGAATTTGGATGTTTATAGAAGATTTTGGCTCTATTTTTTGAAAGTTGGCAATTTGAAGAAATAGAGAGTTCATAGGTTTGACCGGAAGTTGACTTCGGTGTTGTTAGACTCCTATTGTGGTTTTGAGACCTTATTTGGGTTCATTTAGTTTATTGGAACTTGTACGCTAAGTTTGGTTGTGATCCGGAATGTCTAAGTGTTATACGAACGTATACAACGAAGCTTGAAAGTTAAAAGAATGATTTTGATATTTGATTCTTAGATTTGATGATATTTGTAGTGTTTTGAGACTTTGGATAAGTTTGGATAATATAATATGAATTTTTGGTATTATTGGATGAGGTAGCAAGAGGTTCGGGTGTGTTTCAGAAGGATTCCAGGGCATTTTGATGTCTTGGTGCTGGTATCACGCACCTGGGTAAGGTTTGATCGCAGGTGTGCATTTGCTTATGCAAAGTTGGTGTCGCTTCTATGATGATTGGGTGTTTTGAGGATTGTCGCTTCTATATAAGAGGGAGTGCATATGTGAAATCGCACTTGCGGTGATTATGGCCGCAGATGTGAGGAGTCGTTTGGAGTTGGAAATCCGCATGTGAGGTGCTTGTTGCGTGGATGCGAGCACGCACGTGCGAGGAGTAGGCACTTGCGGAGCCACTGATGCAACTATTTTCTCATAGATGCGATGTGTGGCATGTTGGGGGATACTCCTAGATGCTACACTTTAACCACATAAGCGGCATCGTAAATGCGACTATTTTGTCTGCAAATGCGGATTCGCTGGCAGATGTTATATTTTTGGAGGGTTAGTTCATTTTATCATACTTTGTGATTGGGAGGTCGGATTAGGGTGATTCTTGGGACAATTTTTACCCACGTTTTCCCTAACTCGGTTGTGATTATTATTTATGATTCTATCTTCGATTTATGTCTTTTGATTGATGAATCTAAGGAAGAAAATTTGATATTTTTATTTTTGTCTGCACTTTAAGAGAGAATATTTTTGGGATTTGAGTACCGATTTGGATTCTATTTTGGAAACTAATTATATATTTGGACTCGGTAGGTTATATATCATCGAATATTTGTATTGGTTTCGGGTTTTCGGCATGCGTGCTCGGGTGGACTTTTGTTGACTTTTGGGAATTTCTTCCAATATCAAGGTTTTATGGATGGGAGTCTCTTTCTACGGCATTGTTGACTTTCTTGGAAGATGTTTGGCTTGGATTTGCACGATTGGAAGGAAAGAGTGAGGTTCTAACGCGATTCGAGGTTGAAGACTAGCCCGAATGAGGTAAGTATCTAGTCTAGGCTTGGATTGAGGGTATTTTCTTGTTAGCTATGTTATTTGTTATATGTTGGGGGTGGCGTATATGGGAGGTTACGAGTGTATATGTGTTCATTGTGGTAATTCATGATCCGGGTAGACCTTTGGCTATTATATGCCTTGTTTTGCTATCATGCTTCTTTGATATCGGGTTTCATCCACTTGTATGACTACGTGAGCTATTATCCATGCTAGAATTCATGTATATATTATCTACTTATCTATTTGAGACATGATAGAGCTATTTTTTGTTATGTTCAGCTATTTTCCTAAGTCGTAGTCATATTTTCAGTCATGATATTCTATCCGCATGTTATATCTTTATTTCTGTGTACTCTTGATATGTTATCTCACATATTATTGGTGTGATTGTTTGTGTGATACAGGTTTGATCTGAGTTGTGTCACGTTGGTATATTCCGTACAATATATTGATTGTGATAATGTGAGATGTTGGCATATTGAGACTTGAGGAGATTGATGACTGATTTTGGACCATGGAGCCATTTGAGCTGATTGATGACTGATCTTTGGCCATAGAGCCATGTTGATATTGATTGTGAGGTGGTGCTTGCGTCAAGGCCCCATATTAGGTTGAGTGACATTGATGGTTGAGTGTTGGTATTGATTGGGAGGTGATGTTTGCGCCATGCCCCATATTGGGCTGAGTGATTTCGATCGTTGACTTTGATCCGATCAGCGCTTGGGCTAAGATTCACTCATTTAGAGTCAGGTGATAACCCATGTTACTTTGAGCCTTGTGAGTTCAGGAACTTGATATGTGCTTAGTAAGGGAATTTATGCAGGGACCTGTATAGTAGTGAGTGCTGGGGCTTGCAGGCATTGGAGTACCCTCATTTATCTCATATTCTTACTGTTCAACCTTCTAGACTTTGTATTTAGAACTCTATAGAGCTCATGCATTCGATGACACTAGATGTTGGGTGGTGTTCAGTTGTATCGTTATTTGACTTCAGTTGTATATATATGCTTTCTGCTGTTTGAGGTCATTTCGCTGGCCTAGCAAGTGGTGTTAAGTGTTATTACGACTTCGGTAAAATTTTAGGTCGTGACAGTGAACCAAAAACGTCTCTAAACTATCTCAGATATTTGTGAGATCCATACTTCTGTTTCTGTCAGAAACTAACGACTTCAGCTCGAAAACATGACTCATATGACTTCTCCATCGTCTTCTCACACAACAAAAAGTGATTTTATTTATTTACACGAGGGAGGTTTTCTTGTGAAGCCACCAAAGTCAGGGACTTATATGACCTTACTTAAATAGAAAAAGTTTATTAGCTTTGTCCTGCATTCAGAACATAAAGCTACAATGTTTCTCCGCAACTCAATTGAGAAGATGAACTTGATTTATCAGCAAATAACAAAGTCAGGGAAGAACATAAAAAGAGATTTTTCCAAGCTCAAAGATAGAATCTAATGCAAAAAGATCTCAATGTCACCACTACAATGGTGTTGCAGTTCAGATTGTTCTTCATTGTTATCCGTACTCATATTGACTTCAGGGACTCAAAAATTGTTTCTTTGTGCATCAAATTACAGTTAAAGGGTCGAGGGAGGGTAGCTAGCTAAAGGAGTTTTTTCAAACTTCTCCTATGAATTGAAGCATGTAGTAAAGGTTCAGATTGATCTCATGGGAAAGGGATGTTTATGTCAAAGGATTCCAATACCACCATTATAATCCTTGCCCTTTAGGATTGGAAGCTAGTTCCACTGGTTATGGTGGATAATGTTCTTTGAGAAACATAATGATTATAAGTTCAATGTAATAGAAATAGAATTAAGCAAATATATATATATATATAT
>ML409591.1:876-78937 GCA_005239525.1 Nicotiana knightiana | reverse complement strand
ACACACACACACACATACACACACACACACACACACACACATATATATATATATATATATATGTGTGTGTGTGTGTGTGTGTGTGTATGTGTGTGTGTGTGTGTGTGTGGTAAATTGGTTAGTGACAGTTGGACGAATGAAGAGATCACATGTAGAGCTGAAGACAGGTAGAATGTGAGTCAGCAAATAGTCAATACCAGTTGCCAGCATGTGACCAGCACTAGGTGAGTCTCGGAGGCAGGGTAGCCGACGACAAAGGTTCAAAGTATTGACATTAGGCAATATTCAATGAGGCCATTACAGATAATATATGCATTTATAACCAACTATTATGGAGCCATCAATGATACTTTTATTCTTATTCTGGAGGAGCTTGATTTGAGGATCTTTTATCCCTGAATAGAGCTATAAATAAGAGAATTAACATCCATTGCAGACACTAAACAGTCTGTACATAAAAAATTTATACTCTGCTCTCATTATATAACATTGTTCTTAGTCTTTGTTGTTGAATATTGTTCTCACCTTTGCCACCGGAAAAGCTAAGTTCATAGCCAGGATCATATTCCTTTAATTTAATTTCATAATCTTATCTTTGTTCTTATTTATTTGCTATTTTCGGGTCAAATCGATTCACTTGTGTATAAACCATGCTATAAATTCAACTGTACCATTTTACGGATAACCATTTGGCACTCACCGTGGGGCATAGACAATAATGTAATTGATTTGATCCATTTGTTTGTTACTAACAAGTTTCGATTCTTTCCTTAGTAAAAGAAAAATTAGACATGGCAGCTAATGATGTCAACAATGTCTACAATGTTGGAGCACATAATGAATGGGAAGATAAGTTCTGGAGTGATGATTCTAGCAGCAAAACCCGCAACGAATGAGATGAGGCAACCCCAGTACGCGAAGGCCAGTATCCTCGACATGTGAGGGGCCCAACTCCTGATGATGCAGAGGATGAGCACGTTATTGAAACAGCCAAAATCTTGAGTGAACAACTAAAAATGATTATGGATCACCTCTTAAGGAAAGATCATGTGATGAAAGAATTGAAGCATGCGTTATCGGGTGCCTCCAATAATGCTAATGGAAGGGCTCCGATTCCTCCCAGCGTTCCCGCAAATCAAATGGCTCAAAGAACAGATAATGACATTCTAAGGGAGGAGGTCAATTTTGACGAGGTCGGAGGTACCGGTAGTGGATCTGGGAACAATAACTTAAATGATCCTTTCAAAAGCGAGCTCATGAGATAAATGAATGAACGAATGAACAAGAATGCAAAGGAATTTCATGCTCGGATGGATCAGATCATGGGAGCGTTGCTGGTGTTAAGGGACCATATACAAAAAAGTATACGTAGTTTCTATTTAAACCAAGTGAGGCACAGGAAATCCCAAAGAGGTTTAAGATGCCAGATATACCGAAATATGATGGGACTTCGGTTCCACAAGAGCGCATCATATAACATGCCGAAATGTGATCGGGTCACCTCGAACCCCAACCAAACATACGTACAAGTCCAAAAACATCATACGAACCTACCAGAATCGTCAAAATACCTACCCGAGGTAATGGCTAGTACTCAAAATGACCTATCGAGTTGTTACATTCTCCACCTCTAAAAGAAACGTTCTTCCTCAGACGGACATAGAAAAGTACTGTAAATACCCGTAAAATTTTCTTGTTTAAATTAATGCCCGAATGAGTCCCCGAGTTGTTTTTATTGTGGAAATTTTTAAAAACGGACCTAAATTGAGTAAAAAGTACCTTGGGACTTAGAGAATAAAATTTTCCAGAAAGCAGGCGTTATGCGACGCACTATGCGATCGCATAATGTGTATGCGGACCGTATAACGGTCGCATACACGGGCAGATCACTGCCCTATTTGAGGACAACTACACGGTCCAATATGCGATCGCATTTCAGTTCTGTGGACCACATAGTTATCGCATTATTGCCCTTTGATTTTCGGGAGGGAGTTTATGCGACGCACTATGCGATGGCATAACGTTTATGCGGACCGCATAATGGTCGCATACTTGGACAGATTGTTTTCGATTTTGGCCCATCTTGAGGGCCATTTTGCGGTCGACTCTGCGGACCGTATGTCAGGAATGCGACCGCATTCTTGTGTCGGGCTCCTATTTTTCTAATTTTAAAACCCGGCCCCAGTTCATTAAAACACCCCTCCCCTTCATTTTTAACCATTTTCTGAACAAAACTAGAGAGAGGGGAGAGAGGGTTCTTGAGAGAGAAAGCTTCATCTTTATCAATTGGATTTTCAAAGTCACTCAGGCCTGGAAATTTCGAGTAATCATCTTCTTCTTCATTCTAACAGGTAAGAATCCCCAACCCTTTTTCCATTGGTTTTCAGGTTTTAAACAAAAAGGGGACTCTCATGAATTGATTCTTGAAAATATAAGTTGATACCTTACATGCATGCTCATTAATGTCCATAATCTAGTAAGGGGGGAAGGTTGGGTAAAGTTCACAAAGAAGGGGTGGTGATCTAATGGGGTCACATAGCATTCGATAAAATGCTTAAAAGAGTTCAAATTGTATGCATGATTTCCAATTCTGAGTTGAATATGTTTAATTGTGAACTAGATTGATGGTACTAGTCGGTTCGGTGATTTGTGAGTAAAAGTTAAAAAGGGATTTCGACCCCAGGTATGTATGGCTAACTTTAACCTTTGTAGAATCCTCTTGTTGGGTCCGAGTATACGGTATGAGTACCTTGTTTGAAAATATGTGAATTGATTGTTCAAATGTGTTGAGACGTAAGATTCTATTCTCTGATCGTCCTAGTTGATTGCTATACTACCATGCTATATGAGATTGTGAAAGGTGTTTTGATGTGCCTATCCTATTATGTGCAAAGCTCGTAAAAGCTCGAGGGTATCGATATGAAAGTATGTGTTAATGAATGAAAGAATGTTAATGTGCCCAAGTGTGGGAATGTATATGATGGCTAAAAACCGTGCGTGGTAAGTAATGAAAAAGGGTATTGTGAAATGATGTAAATGGGTTGAACGATTATGGTAACACCGTGTACATGAATTACTGCTTGGTGAGAGTCATTGTGCCTTGAGCTCAAATAGCGAATTGTTGATATGAACTTGTGTTCCTTGAAAGGAAGAATTCTTGTGATTTGATTGTTTGTGGTTGTTGTTACGAAATATGATTGTCGGGTGGGATCGGGTTGCACGCCGCAACATGAACTAATAAGGATAATGAGATGTGAGGTAATAAGGGTGGCCGAGGTAATAAGGGTGGCCGAGGTAATAAGGGAGGCCGAGGTAATAAGGATGGAATGTGATCATTATCACTATTGAAATGAAAATCTGTGATGTGAGGTAATAAGGGTGGCCGAGGTAATAAGGGTGGATGAGGTAATAAGGATGGAATGTGATCATTATCACTGTTGAAATGAAAATTTGGGAAACTCTTGAATATGGTGATGTTGAAAGGGAAAAGGGAGAGATTGTGAAACTTGTTGATTTTGATTGCTTCTTTCCACACGCATTGATTGATTGGTTCTATAAGTGTCTCTTATCTGTGTATTGTTTGATTGTACTTGGGATAAAGTCTGTTCATACATACTAGTACTATTCCACACTACTAACGTCCCTTTTGCCGGGGGCGCTACATTTCCTTATATGAATGTAGGTGGTTCTACATCAGGTAATTCAGCCCACCGTCAGTAGTGCCTCCTCTCCTTTCCGTCAGTTGTTCTAGTGAACCCCACTTCCTCCTAGGGCCACGTGTGGCTCATGTCGCCTTATTTTGAGTTTATGGTGTAGTGTAAGGTGTAGCCGGGGCCTTGTTGCCGGCAAGTATTATATAAATATTTTGTAATCATAGAGGCTCCGTAGACACAATAGGTAGTGTACATATATATTTTGGGTAAGTAATGGTACGGTTCGGAATCGTGATCCATGTTGGTAAATGTTGTGGGTATTTTGTAAGTGTTTGGTATCATATGTTGGTAATGATAATAAAGGTAGAAATGAATTCAAGTTGTAAGCTTATGCTAAGTTATAAATGACTATTTCACATGAATAATGTATATTGAAATCACGGGGTAACGCGTGGGATAGGAAAGGCAAATCAGGTTCATTTGACCGGGTTCATTCGGTTAAGCGCCGGTCTCGTCCCTCGATTTTGGGGCGTGACAAGTACCTAGACGGTAATAAGGTAGGGGTAACTACTCCACATATCGGACTCGGGCTCCCACGTAGCCTCCTCAATTGGATGACCCCTCCATTTCACTTTCACAAAAGGAAAAGTCTTGGATCTCAATTTACGAACCTACCGATCTAGAATAGCCACCGACTCTTCCTCATAGGTCAGATTTTCATCAAGCTGCACCGTGCTGAAGTCCAAAACATGTGAGTTGTCCTCATGGTACTTCTGAAGCATGGAAACGTGAAATACTGGATGTACCTTTGCTAAGAGTAAATGCAAGCCTACAAGCAACCTCTCCAACTCTCTCCGAGATCTCAAACGGGCCAATAAACCTCGGGCTCAACTTCTTTCCAAATGGCATCACGCCCTTCATAGGCGACACTCGGAGAAGAACCTTCTCACCCACCATGTAAGCCACATCTCGAACCTTCTAGTCCATATAACTCTTCTTCCTAGACTGAGTTGTACGAAGCGGATCTAGAATCACCTTAACCTTCTCCATAGAATCATAGACCAAATTAGTGCCCAACAACCTAGCCTCTCCAGGCTCAAACCAACCAATAGGTGAACGATATCGCCTCCCATATAAGGCCTCGTACGGGGCCATCTAGAGGCTGGACTGATAGTTGTTGTTGTAGGAGAACTCTGCTAGAGGTAAGAATCGATCCCATGAACCCCCAAAATCAATAACACATGCACATAACATGTCCTCTAAGATCTGAACAGGGCGCTCGGACTGTCCACCCGTCTGAGGATTAAATGTTGTACTTAGAAATGATGGAAATGGGAACGACGTGCAGGCGGATAATCTCTCAGATGTAAATCTGAGCCAACCGCTTTGAAGAATAGGAAGTCATCAGCAGAATAAGGTATGTGGACTTAGTCAGGCCATCCACAATAACCGAGGCTGTGTTATATTTCCTCAAGGTCTGTGGTAAGCCTACCACAAAATCCATAGTGATGGGCTCCCACTTCCACTCCGGTATCTCCAATATTTGAGTCAATCCACCTGGTTCTGATGCTCATACTTAACTTGTTGACAATTAAAACACTGAGAGACATAAGCAACAATATCTTTCTTCATTATTCGCCACCAATACTATTGTTTCAAGTCACGGTACATCTTCGTGACACCCGGGTGAATGGAATAATGTGAACTGTGAGCCTTTTCAAGGATCAACTCTCTCAAGCCTTCAACATTTGGAACACAAATTTGTCCTTGAAGACGTATAACACCATCATCGCCAGTCACAACCTCCTTGGCACCACTCCACTGCACCGTGTCCTTCAACACCAACAAGTGAGGATCATCAAAGTGGCGGTCCTTGATACGCTCTAACAACGTTGAATGTGACACAACACAAGTAAGAACCCGGCTAGGCTCTGAAATATCCAATATCACGAACCGATTGGCCAAATTCTGAACATTCATGGCTAGTGGCCTCTCCACTACCGGTAAATATGCTAAATTGCCCATGCTCTCAGCCTTCCTACTGAATGCACCGGCCACTACATTAGCCTTCCCCGGATGATATAATATGGTGATATCATAGTCCTTCAACAACTCCAGATATCTTCGTTGCCGCATATTACGGTATTTCTGCTTGAATAGGTGCTAGAGACTCTGATGGTCGGTATAGACCTCACATGGAATGCCGTACAGATAGTGCCTTCAGATCTTTAGTGCAACTCTAAGTCATGCACCAGGTAATTCTTCTCATGAACCTTCAAATGTCAATATGCATAGGCAATCATCCAACTGTCCTGCATCAACACCACACCAAGTCCAATATATGGCGCATCATAATACACGGTATACGATGCCGAACTTGTAGGCAACACCAACACTGGGGCTGTAGTCAATGCAGTCTTGACCTTTTAAAATCTCAACTCACACTCATCGGACCATCTGAAAAGAGCACCCTTCTGGTTCAACTTGGTCAATGGGGTTGGGATCCCCTCCACGAGCTGGTGATAATAACCCCCCAAAACCAAGAATCTCTAAATCTCTATAGCTAAAGTAGGTCTAGGCCGGTTCTGAACTGCCTCAATATTCTTAGGATCCACATTAATTCCCTCGGAAGATACAATATATCCCAAAAGGCAACTGAGTCCAACCATAACTCACACTTCAAAAACTGACGATCCCTCAAGGTCTGAAGTAAAATCTGCAGATGTTGCTCATGCTCCTCTCGGCTGTGGGAGTAAACCAAAATATCATCAATGAATATGATCACAAAGGAATCCAGATAGGGCTTGAACACCCGGTCCATTAAATCCACAAAGCTTGTTGGGGGCATTAGTCAAGCCAAATGACATCACCAAAAACTCGTAGTGACCACACCGAGTCCGAAAAGCGGTCTAAGGGACATTTGATGCCCTAATATTTAATTGATGGTAGCCAGATCTCAAATCAATCTTGAAAAACACCTTGGCACATTGAAGCTGATCAAATAAGTCATCAATCCTCGACAACGGATACTTGTTCTTGATAGTGACCTTGTTCAACTGCCAATAGTCTATACACATCCTCATCGTCCATCCATCTTCTTTACAAACAACACCGATGCGCCCCAAGGCGAGACACTCGATCTAATGAATCCCTTATCAAGAAAATCATGCAACTGCTCCTTCAATTCTTTCAACTCAACTGGGGCCATTCACTATGGTGGGGTAGAAATGGGTTGAGTGCCCAGAACCAAGTCAATGCAGAAGTCGATATCTCTGTCGCGTGGCATCCCCGGCAAATTTGTAAAGAAAACCTCTAGGAACTCGTGCACAACTGGTACCGAATCCATGGAAGGAACCATCGCACTAGGATCATAGATATAGGCTAAATATGACAAACACCCTTTCTCGACCATACCCCGAGCCTTCACATATGAAATAACCCTACTAGTGGAATGTCTAGGAGTCCCTCTCCACTCTAATAAAGGCAACCCCGGCATGGCTAATGTCATAATCTTGGCGTGACAATCCAAAATGGCATGATATGGTGATAGCCAATCCATGCCCAAGATCACGTCAAAATCCACCATATCCAGTAATAGAATATCTACCCTAGTCTCATAGCTCTTGATAGTGAAAAAAAAAATCACGATATACTCGGTCTACCAAAATAGAATCCCCAACGGGCGTAGAAACATAAATGGGAGCACTCAAAGAATCACGAGACATATCTAAATATGAAGCAAAATAGGATGAGACATATGAATAAGTGGAACCCAGATAAAATAAAACTGATGCATCTCTATGGCAAACTGGAATAATACATGTGATGACCGCATCTGACAACTTTGCCTCAGGTCTAGCTAGGAATGCATAGAAACGGGGCTGAGCCCCACCACTCTAACCTCTACCTCTAGGGCGGCCTCTAACTAGATGGCCTCCACCTCTAAAGGCCTAACCACTACCTTGGGCTGCCTGACCCCTGCCTCTAGCTGGCTGAGCGGGTGGTGGAGTAACCGATGTCAGAATCATGGAACGAGTAACTTGATGTGTTCTTCCGCTCCTTAATCTAGGACAATACCTCCTGATATGACCTGTGTCACCGCACTAAAAGCAACCCCGCAGGTGATGTAACTGTTGAGTCTGAGATGATCCCTGATGACCCAAATGATCGCCGTAGTAACTCTGTAGTGGTGGTGCACTAATAGGAGCTGAAGGTGTGCTGAATAATGGCTGCTCAGGATGAGACCCATAAGAACCACGACTATCTGAAGCACCGCGTGCTACCTGAAGCATTGACTGAATCGGCCTGGGAGGAGGACCTCTACCAAATGAACCCCTGCCTCTAGATGAGGCACCACTAAAACCACCGAAATGATGAGGCCTCTTTTCAGATGCCGCCTTTCTGCCTTGACTACTAATCTCTCAATCTGTCTAGCAATCTCTACAACCCAGTTAAAGAAATATCGTCTTCATTCTCTCTGTCCATCTGCAACCTGATACCATAACTAAGTCCATCTATAAATCTCCTCACCCTATCTCTCTCAGTAGGGATCAAGATATCTCATGGCATAATAAATCCACAAACCTAGTCTCACATTGGATAAAAGTCATGCTACCTTGCTGGAGGAGCTCAAAATGGCTGCGCAGATCCTCTCATTGGGTAAAAAAGTTGAACTTCTCCAAAAATAGCTATGAAAACTGATCCTAAGTAAGTGAGGTAAACCTACTGGTCTACCCCGAACATACTCCTGCCACCATCTCCTAGCAGAACCAGTCATCTGAAACGTTGTGAAGTCAACTCCATTGGACTCCACTACCAGGGGCGGATCCTTGGTCGAAGTGGTGTCATCCGATAGTCCGTCATTGGAAAGTTTTAATAAATATATGTATCTAATTAATATGTAAATACAATATATGATAAAAAATCCATAAAAGGACAACGCTAGAGACAACTTGCTCTTCAGCTTGCCTAGTTAAGTGCCTCAGACCTTTTTTCACAGAGCTCCTGAGTTCGAATCTCTAGAAGATTGAACATTGTAAAATTTTGAGCATCATCCAATGGACAAAGAGTTCCGCTAAAGTATATTTAGCCAACTTAAAACCCTATTCTGAAAAAACTACTCATTCTCTGCAGCTTGCAATTTCTGAAAATTGGGCATGCTGCTTGTGTTTCCATTATACTCGAATTGCATTTTATTATTATAATATCTTTTGTTAATATGATGTATTTATATAAAGATTTTCTTATTTATTCACTTTTTAAAATATCGACACTACTTATGAAAAGTTATTATTACGCCCGTATTGCGCAACACCTCATGGCAACGGTCCAAGTAATCATGTGTGTCCTATGAAGGTGTACCACCAAAATGAATAGGGAATATCTTGGTGAACATTTCCAACCTCTTCAACCCCTTTATCGACATAGAGGGTCTTTCCCTAGGTTGTGTAGCAATAACGGCTGAACTACTCTAACTATTGGAATCACCAGAGTCCAATATATAGGAGCCATCTGCTCTGGAGTGTGAGTTGCGGGAGTATGGGCTCCTCCTCCAGCCTGAGAGACGGCTGGTGCTACAGGAAATGCACCGGCCTGGGCCACACTCCAAATAAGGCTCATTAAGCGGATTAGGACGTCCTGAAGTACGGGGGTGGCAATGAACCCCTCCAGGACCTGAGTTGGTCTAACTGGCGCGGCCAGAGCAGGGATCTCCTCCTTATGCTCGTTCTGAGGCTGTACAATCGGTGCTGCTGTACGGGCTCTAGGTTGAGATCTGACTCTGCCCCTGGCTCTGCCTCGTCCTCGTCCTCGTCCTCTACCCCTATTAGTGTCCTCACCATATGTGAGAGAACAAGAATATAATGATTCAAACTTCAGTGATAGAATGAAGTCACACGATAAATAAAGAAAGAAAGAAGTTACATTTCCTAAAGCTCTTTATCCTCTTGAAGATTAGTACAGACGTCTCTGTACCGATCTTCCAGACTCTACTAAGCTTGCTCATGACTCACGAGAGCTAGGCAACCTAATGCTCTAATACCAACTTGTCACGACTCGAAATCCTAGTCGTGGGGCCGTGATGACGCCTAACATCTACTTGCTAGGCAAGCCAATATTAGCTTATTAATTAACCAATTTTTATAATTTATAACAGAATAATAGTAATTAATAATTGATACTCAGAAATGTACGAAATGATTACATAAATAGTGCAATCATAACTACTCCCAGAAATCTATAGTCACAAGTACATGAGCGACAAGAATACTACAAACATGGTCTGAAATGAAGTGCAACTGTCTGAAACTAGATATATAGTAAATTCGAGGTGGAAGGGGACTTCAAGGACAATAAACGTAAATAGATCTAACTCGAGTCTCTTGAGAAGGTCGGATCCTAGAAATCTCAACTACGCGCCGATGGAACCAACACCGGGATCTGCACAAGAAGTGCAAAAGTGTAGTATAAGTACAACCGATCCCATGTACTTTGTAAATGTTGAGCCTAACCTCGACGAAGTAGTGACGAGGATATAATAGGACACTCACTATAAACCTGTGCGAATAATAATGATAAAAGAAAGTAGAAATATAGCTAAAGCAGTAAACTCATAAATACGGGACCCGAAGGTCATCTTACAGAGGGACCCAGAATAACATTATTTCGTAACCTCATATTACAGTACAGAAATAGAGTACTACAGCTACAACCAATTATAACTTATCATACTCCATAGCGGCACGCAACCCGATCCCATATTAACACAATATCTGTTGCGGCGTGCTATGGCCCATGACAACGCATATACACTCGTCACCTCACATATACTCTGTCCCCACACGTAATACACGTAGCAAACATACTAACAAGTCCTAATTCCCTCAAGTCAAAGATAGACACGACACTTATCTTTTTCCGCAACTGATCAATACTCAACCACGGTTTTCCTTTAGAACAAACCTCCAAATCAACCAAATCTAGTCAAATATCATTCAAACAATTCATAATAATCTTTAGAAACTACCCACGAACGAAAAAGATTCAATCTTTAGCTAAATTAAGAAGTCAACAAAAGTCAATCGCAGGCTCGCTTGGACAAAATCCGAGATTCGGAACAAAATACGATTACCCATTCACCCTCGAGTACGGGTATGTGATTTATTTCGAAATCCGACCTCAATTTGAGGTCTAACTCTCAATTTTACAAAATCTCCAAATTCTATCCAAAACCCTTAATTTCTACCATGAAATTCCTAGATTTGATGTTAAAAACTCATGAAAAGTAATGAAAATTGATTAAAAACTAGTTAAGGTTACTTATCAATGATTTTGGGAAGAAAAACTCTCAAGAAAAACCTCTAGAGTGTTTAGGGTTGAAAAATGGTGTAAAATGAGCTAAGCCCCGGTTTTCCCCTCTTTTACCCAGCTGCAGACGTCACATTTGCGAACACTTGTTCGCAAATGCAATGTCTGCAAATGCGGAACACTAGTCGCAAATGCGAACAGTGTCCCTAGCCTGCAGAAGTCGCAAATGCGACAAAAACCTAGCATTTGCAAGATCCCAATCCATCGCAAATGAGGTCAAAGGTTCGCATTTGCGAACCTGTCTAAGTCTAGTGCCCAGTCGCCAAAGTGACCAAGTCATCGCAAAAGTGATCCTAGGATGCTCGTAAATGCGAAGACTACCCTGCCTAGCCCCTTATCGCAAATGCGAGCTCGACTTCGCAAAAGTGGAGCTCGCATTTGCAAACATATTTTCACAAATGCGAGACCCGCAGTTCAACACTAGAAACTGAAGCACACCAGCTATTCCGAATCAATTCGCAACGCCTCCGAAACTCACCCGAGCCCTTTGGGCTCCAAACCAGTCATGCACACAAGTATAATAACATCATACAAACTTGCTCGCTACCTCAAATCATCAAAATAACATCAAATAACAAGAATGGATCCTCAAAACTCAAGATTCAACTTGGAAACTCAACTTTCATAATTTTTCACATAACACGCCGAAATGCGCTTGGGTCACCCCGGATCCCAACCAAATATGCGTACAAGTTCAAAAAGTCATACGAACCTACCAAAATCGTCAAAATCGATCTGAGATCGTTTACCCAAAATATTGACCATGGTCATCTCTAGTCTCATTTTAAGTCAAAAGTCATATTTTCATCAAAATTTTACGTAAAAGCCTTCCGAAGAATGTCACGGACCACTCACGCAAAAAGATAAATATCAAATGCATGAGAGGTCTCGGAACACAAAGATAATGGCCGGTACTCAAACCAGCCTATCAGGTTGTCACACTTAGCCAGAAGAGTCTCTGCTATTTGTGATTGGTCATGGAAAGTGCGTTCCTTTGAAGTTGTACTTGTACGGTTGTACTATGGATTTGAAGCTCCAAATTTAGTTGATCGTAAGATATTGAAACTTTACATTTGGCAGGCTCTTATCTTAGTTGTTAGTTGTGTTTATCCTGTGTACTCTTTTTCTTGTATCTTACCTAGTTGTTTGAACTTGCAGTTCAGGTGCATTGTGCTGACTACCTCTGCTGGTATTATGGACCATGAGGAGGCTCGGCTCGAGAGTATTGGTGGAAAACTTCTCCGTTTCTTTTATTGAGTTTGTTATGTTGACGAGGATGAAAAGTTCAATTTTGGCTGCTGCTTGTACGTGTCATTCGTTTTAATTAATAAAAAATATACTATCCCCGTCTCAAATTATTTGTCGTGCTTTCTAAGAATAATTGTATTAAATTATTCGTCATTTTAGAAGTTCAAGATAAAATAAATTATATTTTTTCTATTTTACCTTTCATAATAATTATTCTTGACGATGGAGATAACACATAAATAAAATAAATATTTCATGAAGATAGACTATATTTTAAGACATAAATAAAGGTAAGATACTTCAACCCCTCCTAATTAATATTTCTTAAGAGGTGGGTAAAAAAGAAATATAACAGATAATTTGACACATAAAGAATATATAAGAAACACCAATTATTGAAAATAGCAGTTGACGGTAAAATAAGTGCAACAATTTCTTAAATGCTAAAACTATTAATGTTATACCTTACATATTAATTGCATCCAATATTTCTAAGCTTACAAAGACGATAAAAGTATTTTAAGAAATAAAAGAATTCTCATAATATTTATCAAGATTGAAGAGAGATATGGTGAGCGTTAACGGTCTAGATCACGAAAATAAAAAATAAAAATAAAAAATAAAAAAAATTCTCTAATGACAATGTAAAAAATATATGGAGTTGTCATCTATTGTAACAAATGCAAAAGGAGAGAAAAAATTAATGACAAATAAATAAATTATATTCTATTATTTTATCCTTATTGTTTCAAGTTTGTATTATTTTAATTTGGCTCTTAATACTACATCATTGATTTCGTTTTATTGTTTGATTGCTTTAACCACAAATTGCTCTTTTTTTAAAAACAACTTTATGTACTCTAAGAGTTTTTTCAACTTGATATTTTTCTATTTAGAAAAGAATTGGCTGGCATTATTTAGTTAATTAGTTCAAAAACTTAAATTTTTGTTCTGAATAAGAAAATAATTTATTTTTTATTGATTCAAATTCTTGATATTGGCTCATTATCTCAATAAGGATTATTTTGTTATTTTTTATTTTTAGATATTCTTTTAAGGATTTAGTGTACGTGCGTTGCACGTGTGCTTAACGTCAATCATAAAATATTTGTACAGAAAAAATATGTAAATCAAGTTATCAAATGTTTAAGTTTTAAAATTTAGGTTAATATTTTACGTTAAATAACTTCTTACATAAAAACGTATAGGGAGTTGTTATTTATTTATATAAGTACCAAAAGAAAAGAAAATAATTAATATCAACTCACTTAAAATATATATTGTCTTCTAATGTTTCATCCTTATTGTTTAACGTTTGCTTTTTTAACAGTTTGACTCTTAATTCAGTATTATAACTGATTTATATGACCAATTTCGAAAAGAATAATTTAAATTTTTTGCAAATTAGTTAAATCAAAGACTTTTTTGATTAAGTAGGACTTAATTATTTATTTTTAACATTAAGGAGAATAGTTTTTTTTTTGTTGACACAAATTTTAATATCGGCTCATCCCAAGTTTTAAATATTTAAGTGTAATTATAATTTTTATCCAATAAGAATTCTATGTTCAGTATACTAAAAGAATTGCTATGACATGTCACTTTTATATTTTTATGTTAATACAACCAATACTGTTATTGAATTCTACCAACATTTCACTTTCTTTTATATTCTTAAAATTAAAATATTTTTTTAGTTAAGCTTGATATTTGAATGTTAGAAAAAATCAGAATTCACTGAGATTACTACGTTTGTGATCATATCAGTGAATATATTCAACTTAAAAATTATTACATATTTTATAATATCATTACTTCAATTTCACAAATTAAGATTCTTCATTTTTAGTTTTGGCAAGAACACATTAAACGTTGGACGCTACTTAAGTTATTCCGTAAAATTTTTATTGAAAAGTTATATATTCTTAAGTTCATTATAGAAAACACAAATAAAGTCAACTAACTGACAAAAATGCTTTTAAAAAAAGTATATATTTAATAATTAGAATAAATATTTAATTAGGTACAAAACCTCTTGCTTTTAGTAGTAACAGTATATGAAAACACCTTGCTAGAACTATAGGTTCCCTAATAAGAAGAATGAATGAGAGCATATTTCCATGGAAATTGCCGTGAGGATATATAAGGAAAAGACACGTAATAATCTTAGTTCTCCTAAATAATATCTATTTCAAATTCCTTAATATTATTATTTCTTAATTAATTCAAATAAGAAAAAATTTAATAATCAAAATTTTTGTTGTTTTTAGAATCCTAAATATTAGAAAAATTAGCCCCTCTAGGTAGGAGTAAGGTTTGCGTACACACTATCCTTCCCAGAACCCACTTGTGAGATTATACTAAATCTTTTGTTGTTGTTGTTGTTGTAAATATTAGAAAAATATAACTAAATTAAGATTTTGTCTAATATAAAGTTTATTTGTAAAGGGTAAAAAAGACAAACAACATTTTGTTAAGGGTCTTCGTGCTTTTAATATATTATATAGACTATAGATAGATAGATAGATCTAGATATATAGATTATATAAATATTATAAAATACGTAATATGTTTGAGTTATAAAATAAAAAATTAAATTAAAAATATAAATTCATGAAAGTGTCAAATAAGGAAGAATTTATTGCACAAAATTTAATTGATTTAAAATTCTAAATACATATTAGGGGAAACTCTGCTGTTCTATTCGAGAATGCACAAATAATATAAATAATCTTTTTTTGAGCAAAAATATAAATAATCAATTTGCAACTAAACCGTGCGAATAACAACTAAAATAGTCTTTTATTTAAATAAAAATATAAAAGGGGAAACAAGTAAGACTCAAAGGGCTAAAATTTTGCAAAAGAACAAATAACAAAAATAATTGCGAGTGATGCAAGTAGCCAACCGTGAAGGTTTAAAAAAGAAAAAAGAAACATTTGTGAAGTGGATAATCAATTTGCAAAATAATTCATAAACCAAATTGTAAAAGTTGATTTAAAGTCCTAATATTATGAAAAAGTAATATAGAAGGAATTATAGTTATTCTTGGATAGTCAAATTAGGAAAATTTTTATGTATAAAGTCCTAAATATCACATTTTTCTATGTAACTAAATAAGGAAATAATTAAATAGTTATTCCTAAATATTATGAAAATAATTAAATGAGTATTTATAAATAATCAAAAAATATAATTAAATTACAATTTTATCTAATGTTAAAATCTATTTCTAAAGGATAAAAAAGACGAACGACATTTTGCTAAGGGTCTTCGTACTTTTAATATAATATAAATATATAGATAAATATAGATAGATGATGGATTATTCTGCATCCACAAAAAGAGTCACGACCTCATGCTGTTTCACCTACTTCAAAATATAGGGCTTTTTCAGGGATTGAATAAAGGGATAAATTTTACAAATGGTCATATAATATAACTATGATTTTTTTTTCCCACAAAAGTCATATAATTATGTTTTCTCACATAAAAATTATAAAACTTTCACTAACTCGCACAAAAATCACAGTAATTGAAAAATATTATAGTTATATGAGTTGGTGAAATTTACCCTCTAATAAAGCTCTAAATGACTTTGGAAGAGGAATATAATGTAAGCAACAGAAACAACGTGCCAAGAGCTTTAATCCAATTGTTCTACCTTTATAGTAAGGAGGAGATGATTGGATTTATCAGAAGTATTATTCGAATGGAAAAAATAAAAATATATGCATTCATCACTATCAGAACAACAACTAATTAAATAGGCTTCTTTGAGTGACTAGCTAAATTAAATTTCTGCATTTGTATTGTTTTAGTTCGCAGATTTAGAATTTTAAACTAATAAGCATGCGATTTTATATATATATATATATAGACTTAGAATATAGTTGGATAATATTATTAAAACAAAAGAAATAAGATACTAAATATATGAAAA
This sequence comes from Nicotiana knightiana, assembly GCA_005239525.1. Taxonomy (NCBI): domain Eukaryota; kingdom Viridiplantae; phylum Streptophyta; class Magnoliopsida; order Solanales; family Solanaceae; genus Nicotiana; species Nicotiana knightiana. The sequence goes on along the minus strand of ML409591.1, from coordinate 62,728 downwards.
GAACTTGGAATATCAGCCTCATAGAATATAGTTGGATAATATTATTAAAACAAAAGAAATAAGATACTAAATATATGAAAAGAACTTGGTACGCTAGATATATAGGTTTACATAATCAATTGAGAAAGAAGAGGTGAGTAAATACCAAGTAGGACAGTACAACTATAAGAAAACTACTTTCTTAAGCAAACCTCTATTCAGACTCATAGATAGAATATCAGCCTTAGAATATAGTTGGATAATATTATTAAAACAAAAGAAATAAGATACTAAATATATGAAAAGAACTTGGTACGCTAGATATATATGTATTACTTTTATGCATTTGTATTGTTTTAGTTGGCAGATTTAGAATTAAACTAATAAGCATGCGATTATATATATATATATATATAAAATTTCTGTCACGTGCTAAAAGTGATTTTTGTTCTTTTTTAATTAGAATTTTTCGTTCCTATACACTATTTGAGATCTTATTATGAAAAATGTCCAAGTTTTTGTATTTACCCAACCTAAACACGTTTTAGCTACAAAATATATACAATCCACCTTAAAAGATTCTCAATCTATTATTAGTGTTTTCAATCAAGAGATTTAATTATACCATTTTTCTTTTTTTTCTCCTCACTCCCCTCTTCTCTTTCCGGATTGAACTTATATTTACGGATTTATGTTTGCTAATTGCTTCGGTCTCCTTTTTTATTTTTAATCCTTAAAAAAAAACATATCTTCTCGTTGTCAGTTTGACACATGTGCTAAACGTGGACGTTTTGATGATTACCATTTATTTTAATTCCAACAGAGTCAGCCATATAAGAGCTTAATATCTTGGAACTCCATGTTAATAGGTCTTAGTCAAACTGGTTGTCTAGTTGAAGCACTATATCTTTTCTGCAAAATGAATAAATGCATCTTATCTATAATTTTCATACATTATTTTTACGCAGCTAAATACAATTATAATATCATATAATTTAAATATAATTTTATATAATATATCTTTTGTATATTTTGTATCTGATTTATACATAGTAAAAATAAATTTCATACAACTAATTATATATTATACAATTTATTTACAACTTATCTACAGTTTTCATACATTATTTATACCCACTTATGTATAACTATAATACCATACAACTTAAATACAATTTTGTACGATATGTCTTTGCATATATTTTGTATTTGATTTGTATATCTTTTGTTTGTGGTGTGTGCTTCTTCCTCTCTAAAATTCCAATCAAAACTTACTCTCTTAATACAATTTTGATACATATCAATAACTTTATGTAAAAAGATTTTATTGATAACTTAAATACAAATTTTATACAATAATTCATATATTATACAACTATTGTTCAACTTTCATACAACATTCAAATAAAAAAAATATATAACTACAACAGAATACAATTATACTACAACTTTACTATAATTTCGTAAGTATATTGTGCGTCATGTCTTCTTCTTCTTTTTCTTCTTCTTCATCGAGTTTTAATCTGAAATTCAGCCAAAATCAACTCTAATCTTCACCAAACACTCTCAAAATTGTGATATAAACTCTAAACAATATTCTCAATTGTTTGCAACAACACCCAATCCAAACAAATAATAGTTTTTGAAAATTCAAATTCGAATTCAAAGCTTCAAAACTTTTTAATGGCTGTCAATGGTGGAGAGTCAAACACCTTTAGAATTATTAATTGACAATTTCAATTTGAACACTAACTACGCAACATGAAAGAAAATTACTAAGTTAAAACGATTGAAATCCGTTGATGAATTATATTAAAATTCTATACAACAGAACAGCAAGAAAAATATAGAACATCAAATGAAGAAAAAATAAAAAGAAAATAGAGAAGGAGAGTAGAGAGACGAACACAGAGACGAAGAGAGAAAGTGGACAAGTATAAAAGGATAAAAAAATAACTGATATTCCTTATTTAATTCCTAATATAAAGAGATACTCATTTAAAACTTATTTATATATAATTGGAAAATTGTATATGATCATGTAATTAAACCGAAATTTGAATAGGGAGGGTAATAGGGTTTCAAATAATGTATAGTAAGGTAAAAATCCCAACCCAAAAACATTTTGGCCCAAATTGAAAGGATTGGATCCTGGCCCAAAACTAACCTACCTTCTTCGTAAGTCGAGGACAACAAAACCTAAACCCTAGGCCATTTACAAATAACCCATTGCTGAACCTACTATTGGTCCTCCATTTTTTGCTACACTCTTACTGCGGCGAAGTAGATCTTCGTGTTATCTTCCTCTCACCGAATCAAAGTGTAAGTGCTTCGTATCTCACCTCCCTCCAGATGTTATCCTTTCTATCTGCCTAAGAAACAATTCATTTTTCTAAACCTTTTTCATAATGATTTTTAATGCCACCATTTTATTGGATTATGTGTTATGTTTGATCACATTGCTGTTACTACTTCCATCTTTTGGTTGTTGAATAAAAAAATGAAAAATTTCGGTGAGAACCCTAGGTTACTTTGGCTGAAATATATTTTGATTTTCTTATTTAGTGACACCTGTTGGAGTGATTTGATACTATCTTTTTGGAAGTTAAGCGTGGCTCTTATGCTGTGCTTTTTAGTGTCCATTGAAGTTGGGACCCCTAATAAATTGTGTTCAATTGCCTTGAAATATAAAAATGTTGGAATTTAGGATGTAAAGAAGGCAGTAGAATTGCGTTAATATCATTCCAATTGCTTTTACTTAAGTCATCGCTAGTATTATTTTTGGCCAGTAGTTATTCTGAGACCCTTTCTTATTATTTAGTAAGATACGTTGTCTTGATTCTGTAACATGGATCATTTCAGGCCTGGCTTTTAATATATCTGATGTTTTGACTGTGTGGATTTTGTTTCTTATTCTTAAAGGCGTTGAATAAAAGAAGTGTTGTTTTTGGAGTTCGTGTTTGAATGGTACTTATGGTGTTTGTGAAGCTGTGTATTGGTTATCGTTGTGTTGTCTTCTCTTGAATCCTCACTAGCAGGGACTCAGTTAGAGGGCGGGATGCGGGTTCAGGCCGAACGCAATGGCTTTTGTTCAAACCATGTATTTGTCTTAAGAAATCCATTGAATATGTACAACTTATTTGTTTAGAACCCAACAACTTAAATTGATTACAATTCCGAACCCATAATGTTCAAATCTTGGCTCTGCCTCTGCTCACTAGGGTGTAACTGTTTTGTCATCCTTTCTGCAGTTTCCTGGTCCTCGCCTTCTCTATAATTACTAATGACAGTGACTTTTCTTTCCCTGTAATTAGTGGTCTTTGAGGGTATAATTTGCTCCTTTCAATTTGATTCTTTTCCATTTTGGCGTTTTGGAGCTATTTTTGTTGTCACCCTTTAGAAAATTCTCCTGATTACTGTTTGCATTTGACACAGGAAATAATGGTTAGGGTTAGTGTGCTGAATGATGCTCTCAAGAGCATGTACAATGCTGAAAAGAGGGGAAAGCGTCAGGTCATGATTAGACCTTCCTCAAAAGTCATCATCAAGTTCCTCATTGTCATGCAGAAGCATGGTATGTTAGTTATTTGCTTTATGCACTGTCTGCACTCTGCATTACCTGGTCATATTCTTACTCATGATATCCGTGTGTAGGTTACATTGGAGAATTTGAGTACGTCGATGATCATAGGTCTGGAAAGATAGTTGTTGAGCTGAATGGAAGGTTAAACAAGTGTGGTGTCATTAGTCCTCGCTTTGATGTTGGAGTTAAGGAGATTGAAGGATGGACTGCTAGATTACTCCCTTCCCGTCAGGTATAGTGATTAATATATTCACCTTGTTCCTTTAAACAATATGCGGAACTCCGTTTCTGGTCTGTACAAATTAGGGCTTCTATTCTTTAGCTTCCTGAATTGATTGTAGGGATGAATGTTTAGTTATGGTCATATAAGATTATGAAATAAACATTTTTAAAGTTTGGTTCTTTACTTTTTTGACCAATCATCATTTGTTTAATGCTTCTGTACCTTTTTGGTTCGTCTTAAGCTTTAACAATTCTCTGTAATCGGGGCAGCATCTGTAATGCTCATAAAGACCCTTACATTTTAATATCTCAGAGCAAACCCTCTTTGCACATGCTATTAGTTGAGGCTCTCCTGTAAAGTAGGCACTTCTGCCTATCCAAAGAAGCAATCTTATGTTATATTACTATGGCTAGAAGTGTTCTCTGCTATTGCTCTTTGTGACTGGTCATGGAAACTTGTGGTTCTTTGAAGTTGTATTTGAACAATTGTATTGTGGATTTGAAACCCCCTCATATCTAGTTGAGATAGTAAACAAGTAAAATTGTAGATTTGGTCCGCACTCATGGATGAAATGAGCGTCTTAGTTGTTAGTTAGGCATACCCTGTTTATGTTTTTGCCTTTTGTTCTGTTTCTTATATACTTGTTTGAACTTGCAGTTCGGCTACATTGTGCTGACAACTTCTGCTGGTATCATGGACCATGAGGAGGCTCGGCGAAAGAATGTTGGTGGAAAAGTTCTCGGTTTCTTTTATTGAGTTTGTTATTTTGACAAGGATGAAAACTTCGTTTTTTCTGTTTGTTGGCTCTTTACGTTAAATTAGCTATACTTTTTTCTTGGGTTCATATCAATTTTAGTAGGGATTCAACTGAAATTTTGGAGACAATTATCAGCATTTGTTGACAAAAGATATTGATGCTTTTTGTGTAAACTTTGTATGGTATGTCTAATGACATCCTAGTTTGTTGATGACGTGCGTTTTTGTGTTTTTAATGTGGCGATGGCAGTTTAGTAGCTTTTTGGTTTGTCGTTTAAGCTATAATCTAATACAATCCTCAAGAGTATAAAAGGCAAAGGTATGTTGTAGCTGTCTTCTTCTAGTCTTGATAACTTGCAGAGAACTTTTAAAATTTTCAGTATGCTTCAGTTTACATGCTAATTTTTCAGGTCAAGGAACCAAGAAAGTTAATTAGAATCCCATGTTCTGTCTCTATCTTAGTATTTTTCCTCATATATAGCAAATACACAACTATGAAGATATGAACCTCTCTTTTTCATAGCAGAACCAATATATTTGAATCCTAATCCGTGTGCCCTCCTAGTCCTCGAAACTGTAATTGTAGTTTTCGCGTTTTTGATACTAGTAAATGTGCAGGCATAATTAAATTTCTTTACTTTAAAAACCCATTCACTTCTCAATCATTCCAACATATATTTTTGTCTATGCTCAAATGTAGTTCTAAATGGTGTGCAAGAGCACAAAAAAATAAAGGAAAGGGTAAAGTATTATTTTTCTTCATGATATCTAGTGTTAGTTCAAAATGGTGTTCAAGCATAGAAATGATATAAAGCGAAGAGAATTTTCTTCAAGGTACACTTAGTTGTAAGGGCTTGTGCTATAACAAAATTTTGAAGAAGGATGGGTTTTTTCTATTTTCATCTATAAATTTTGAGTTGTTTTTAAATCCGCAGGTAAATCTGGTGCCATTTTGCTCAAAAACATACTTTTAAATTATTTGGAGAAACTAATTTACAAGTCTCGTTTTCATAGGTAAGTCTGCGAGTGTATAAACAAAATAAATTTCTTTGTTAATTCATAGAAAAATTTTCCATGTAAAGTATGGATTTAGCTAAGGACATTTACTTGGAGATTTACTTAGAAAGTCGAGGATTTATTTCTTAGCGATTTTCTTAACGTTATTGTAGATTTAGCTGGGAATTTGGTATGAAATTTTCTCGGGTATTTACATAAAAAAAGTTTGTGGCCCCGATTTAGCTAGGAATATTTTCTTGGCTATTTACATGGAAATTATTTTCTTCGGATTTGTACTCTGAGAATCAGATCATAAAATTAAAAGGTTTATAGCAACATTTTTTACAATGACATCACAAATGAATATAATTGCTAAACATTTACTTACTTTTCTCAAGTCAAACAAATTATTATGCAATAATATCTTTTTTTTTTTTTTTTTTCAACAATTTTGACCGATCGAATGACGAATAAAATAATCATATTTAGTTAACTTATTTATTGATGACAGTATCATTCATATTTATCAAATTATTTCAAGTTAAATGTAGTTAAAATTTAATCCCATATGATATATTTTTTAATTAAATATTACGTATCATTAAGAATGATATGACCCGTTACTAATCCAATAACAAGAAAATTGTTATAAATCTAATTATTATTGAGATAATATCATTAGAAAAATACTAAATTATGTGCAAGATAGATTTGTATTAAGCAAAAAAAAAAACCCTATTTTTATTGTGTATCCCACATATATCTTATTCTATTTTTATATGTATTTAAAATGATATAATTAAATTTTAGTATGTTACTTAAATGATATTTATTTGTAAATATTATAGTGAGACTTAACCATTGAGTGATCTTTTATTTTGAAACATCCTATTGATTAAGTAATATTCTTGAAGTAACCGAATCTTATGTTTGTGGTTAGAATTAGCGAAAAAATTCTTACCAATTACTTCTCTTTCTATTGCCTTAAAACCAAGAATATATAAAAGTCTTTCTTTTAATGTACATGATTTTGTATTGTCTGAATGGTCAATTAACCATTGAAGAAATGATAATAATTGAGTCTTATATTTGATAAGAAAATCAATTGTCCATTTTGGATATCATATCCAAAATTACAACAATTATAGGGGTATCAAGTTGTCGAGTCACACTATGAAGATTTAGAAGAAGGTGGTGGAAGCCAGGGTGAGGAGGTACGTGTCTATTTCGAGAATCAATGCCGGGACGTTCGACTACGAAAATGAATCATCTGGTAAGGAGATTAGTGGAGCAGTACAGGGAGAGGAAGAAGGATTTGCATATGGTGTTTATTGACCTTGAGAAAACGTAGGATAAAGTCCCGAGAGAGGTATTGTGGAGGTTCTTGGAGGTTAGCGGCGTTCCGATAGCGTACATTATGGTGATTAAGAATGTGTATGATGAGGCTAAGACTCGGGTGAGGACTGTGGATGGTGACTCAGAGCATTTTTTTGTGGTGATGGGGTTGCACCAGGGGTCGGCTCTTAGCCCATTTTTATTTGCCTTGGCAATGGATGTACTGTTGCGACACATCCAAGGGGAGGTGCCTTGGTGCATGCTATTCGCTGATGATATAGTATTGATTGACGAGACGCGAAGCGGAGTTAACGCGAGGTTGGAGGGTTAGAGACAAACCTTGGAGTCTAAAGGTTTCAAACTAAGTAGAACCAAGACAGAATACTTGGAGTGTAAAATTCAGTGACGGAACCCATGATGCAGACGTAGAGGTTAAGCTTGATGCTCAAGTTATCCCCAAGAGAGCGAGTTTTAAGTATCTTGAGCCTATTATCCAGGGTAACAGGGAGATTTACGAAGATGTCGTACATGCATCGGAGCAGGATGGATGAAGTGGAGGCTCATTTCTGGTGTTTTATCGAGTGGTGGTTCGACCATTCGATAAAACTTAAGTGTAAGTTTTATCGAGTGGTGCCAAGACTTAAGTGTAAGTTTTATCTAGTGGTGGTTCGACCGACTATGCTGTATGGGGCTGAGTGTTAGTCCGTCAAGAACTCCCACATGCAGAAGATGAAAGTAGAAGAGATGAGGATGTTGAGATGGATGTGTGGGTATACCAGGAGAGATAAGGTTAAGAATGAAGCTATCTGGGACAGAGTGAGAGTAGCCTCCGTGGAGGACAAAATGTGGGAGTCGAGGCTGAGATGGTTCAGACATGTTAAGAGAAGAAGCATTGATACTCTTGTCAGGAGGTGTGCGAGGTTGGCCAGGGAGAGTTTGAGAAGAGGTTGAGGTAGGCCTGAGAAGTCCTGGGGAGAGGTGATTAGACAAGACATAGCACTGCTTCAGCTCACTGAGGACATGGCCTTTGATAGGAGGGTGTGGAGGTTGAGGATTAAGGTAGAAGGTTAGTGGGAATTTTTTAGTTGTTCACCCATAGTCTTAGTAGCATGCATGTCCCTTCATATTCTTAGATTTTTATTACATTATATGATTTTGTTCGCCTCAGATATTGTATTCTCTGTTGCTATTATTTGGTACAACTTATCCTTTATCTCTCCCTTTTTATTTTCTCTTCCTTCTTTCTTCCTTCTTTTCTTTTCTCTTCTTCTTCTTGCCCTTCCTGAGCCGAGGGTCTATTAGAAACAACATCTCTACCTGCATTAGGTAGGGGTAAGGTCTGTGTATAGACTACCCTCCCCAGACCCCACCTGTTGGGATCATACTGGGTTTTTTTTTGTTGTTGTTGTGTTTTCTTCAAACACAAAAAATAGAGAAAATCTAGAGTAATACATCTTTAATCTAGTGGATGAGAGAATTGGGAGAAAACGACTGCAAACCATTTGGTTCCACCTCGACCGTCCCACGTCGGATAAAGACAATACTCCCTCCGTCTCATATTATCCGTCGTGATTACTAAAATAGTTGTCTCAAATTATTTTTCACTTTAGAAGTTTGTATACGGTCAGAACGGGCCTACCCTTCTTATGACTAATCGAGGATTGGATCATGATAGGTCACGATTTGGCCTCGTTTATATCGAGCCTCAGTACGAAGTTAGATTGCTGAACCCTTAATTCAGAGACCGACCAAGGACGAGATCATCCAAAATCGAGAGCAAGCAGAACGAAGATCAAGCGAGACCGATGGAAGTTTACCTAGTCAAGTAACGATAAGCCAAAATATCCGTAATCGAGCAAGGATCACGACATAAATCTCGGCACGAATCAAGATGAGGACGATTAATTAGCCAATCATTAGATTTATTATTGTATTTAGAATTGTACCATAGTAGGGCTCCCCCACGATATAAAGGGGTCTAATCATTTGTAAAGGGAGCAAATTCAAGCAATTCAAAGAAATATACTATCCTTTTGTTTAAGCTCTCAATACTCTGTTACTTTGCTCATATCTCATTTTTCTCATTCATTTGGTTCGAGGGTAACTTATCTCGAGGGCCAAATCCGCACGTCTCATTTGATTTGCTTTTATTTTTCTTCACAGTCAATTTCAATATCAATTTACATATTTTCTCAGTTTGTGCCAAGTAAAAATCACGTGTCCTTAAAACCACATATAAATTCAATTATTATCCATTTTTAGGGTAAATAGTTTGGCGCCCACCATAGGGATAAGGATAATAGTGATTGCCTGGTACTAACTTTCATAACATACAATATTTTATACTTGTTCTTGTGAGTATCTTTGATTCCAGGATTAGTATGTCGAATTCTCAAATAGCACCCACACAGATAGACAATGGCCTTGGTTTCCACAGCGAGAACGACAACATAGCCGCCTCAGGGAACGAAGTACCTCCAGTTGACCTCGATGGAGTCCCGGCTGTAGAATCGATCGACGTCAGTTCCCATGTTGCCATTAATGCAAACCTGGCCATCGACCCCGATAATAACATCCGCAGAGACGTTCGATCAGCCGGTCAGAGCGCACATGGCAGCGAAAAAGGCGAGATTAGCCTTCGAGGGGTATTCAAAATGGTGAAGGCTCAACAAGCTACGATAGCACGACTCCAAAACCAGAACCATACATAGAGTAGGGTTGAACCCGAACCATCACATGGAGTTGTTCATAGGGCCGAATCGTTGTCAAGAAGATCAAACGAAAATGAATCAGGGACTGACCATGCTATCATGAAGATACTCGAGGAGCTGACAAAGTGAGTTGAATCGGGGGAGAAGGTGATTGAAGCAAATTACAAGAAGGTAGAAACCTATAACTCCAGGGTTGATCAAATTCCGGGGGCACCACCAATTTTGAAGGGTATGGATTCAAAGAAGTTCGTGCAAAAGCCCTTCCCCGCTAGTGCGGCTCCTAAACCAATTCCCAAGAAGTTTCGCATGCCAGAAATTTCCATGTACAATGAAATGACCGACCCCAACGATCACGTCACTTCCTACACATGTGCGATTAAGGGGAATGATATGGAGGGCGATGATATCGAATACGTATTGTTGAAGAAATTTGGGGAGACCCTATCAAAGGGAGCAATGGTATAGTACCATAATCTTCCACCCAAATCCATTGATTCGTTTGCCATGCTTGCAGATTCTTTCGTTAAGGCACACACCAGAGCTATAAAGGCCGAGACTAGGAAGTCGGACCTTTTCAAGGTAAAGCAGAAAGATAACGATATGCTCAAAGAGTTTGTGTCTCGGTTACAAATGGAATGTATGGATCTACCACCGGTTGCCAATGATTATGCCATTTAGTCCTTTACTCAAGGATTAAACATACGAAGCTCGGTGGCTTCACAACAACTAAACCAGAGCTTGATCAAATACCCAGATGTCACCTGGGCCGATATGCATAATCGGTATCAGTCGAAGATTAGGGTCAAATATGACCAGCTGGGGATTCCTTCTGGGTCCATTTATCCTATCAGGCCTATCAACTGAGTCAAAAGGGACATTGACTGGGAACCATGGTCAAACAGGGATCGTTACTAGCCATATAATGGAGATAGGAGAAACAACGGATCTAGACGCAACTCCATTCGAGGTGAAAGGAGAAATGATCGAGGTCAGAGCTCTCTAGGGCTCATGAGCAAGAATGGTTTCGACCAGAATGTCGAGACCAAAGAAGCACCGCAGCTATCCGAATATAACTTCAACATTGATGTATCAACTATTATATCAGCCATCGGACGCATCAAAGATACTAGATGGCCTCGACCTCTTCAAACCAATCCAGCCCAGAGAAATCCCAACCAAATGTGAAAGTATCATGGCACCTATGGCCATAGAAAAGAAGATTGCAGACAACTAAGGGAGGTAGTAGCCCGTTTGTTCAACGAGGGTCACCTTCGGGAATTCTTAAGCGATCGGCTAAGAACCACTTCAGAAGCAGATATTCAAATAGACAGAACGAGCAAGAAGAGCCATAACATGTCATCCACATGATTTTTGGAGGGGTCGATATTCCTCAAGAACCAGTATTTAAACGCATCAAGGTGTCGATCACAAGGGAGAAGTGAACTCGGGATTATGCACCAGAAGGAACCTTGTCTTCCATTGACGAGGATGCTGAGGGGATCTTGCAACCCCATAACGACTTGCTGGTAGATCTGTACTTATGAATAAGACTCAAGTTAAACGTGTTTTGATTGGTCCAAGTATCTCGTCCAACATCATTCGATCGAGGGTCGTAGAACAACTCAGCCTACAAGACCAAGTTGTGCCCGCGACCCAAGTACTTAATGGCTTCAACATGGTATGTGAAACCACCAAAGGTGAAATAACTTTGCCAGTGAACGTGTCCGGGGCCATCCGAGAGACGAAGTTCCATGTGGTTGAGGGCAATATGAGGTATAAATCCCTGTTCGTGAGGCCATAGATCCACAACATGAGGGAAGTACCCTCGACCCGTCACTAGGTTCTGAAATTCTCGACACCAGAGGGAGTTATAACGGTCTACGGGGAGTAACCCACTGCCAAGGAAATGCTTGCAATCGATGAAGGGATACCAATATAGGTACTCTCATCAACAAAAGGGTCAGATTCAAAAGGAAAACATGAGGCAAAACCACAGACACCGGCCTCGACTATGGGGTCCCTCGATCCGTCATAGTCCTCGATGATTACGACGCCATCAAGTTGACGGGGACTGACAAGGATGATGACTATGGGGTCCCTCGATCCTTCATAGTCCCCGATGATTCCGACAAAACCAAGTCAAAGGTCGAAGAGCTGGAACAAATCACCCTGGCCGAACATCAGCCCGACGAAAGGTATACCTGGGCACGGGGCTAGCTCCCGAGCTCATGCAAAAACTTATTCAATTCCTTAATACTAACATGAATTGCTTTGCATTGGTTCCATATCGATATGACATGGATCCCAACAGAAATCACCACTCATAAACTGATCCTGGATATGAAGTTCCATCCGGTGAAGCAAAAAATAAGACCCTAGTCCGAGGTCAAACACGCTTTCATCACAGACGAGGTAACCAAACTTCTTAAAATAGGATCCATTCGGGAAGTAAAGTATCCCGAATGTTTATAAAACGTAGTGGTAGTACCTAAAAAGGGAAACAAACTTAGAATGTGTGTAGATTACAAAGATATAAATAAAGCATGCCCCAAAGATTCTTTTCCTTTGCCTAATATCGATCGCATGATTGGTGCCACGACTGGCCACGAGATCCTCAATTTTCCCGATGCCTATTCCGGGTACAACTAATTACAGATGAACCCGGAAGATCAGGAAAAGACCTCGTTTATCACTAAGTACGACACCTACTGCTATAACATAATGCCATTCGGACTAAAAAAATGCTGGTGCAACTTATCAACGCCTTGTAAATCGGATGTTCGAAGAACAAATATGAAAATAAATGGAGTTTTATATTGATGACATGCTAGTTAAGTCCCTGCAAGCAGAGGACCATTTGAAGCATTTGCAGGAAAAATTCGATATACTGAAGAGATACAACATGAAGCTCAACTCAGAGAAATGTGCGTTCGGGGTCGACTCTAGCAAGTTTTTTGGCTTCATGGTATCCAATCAAGGAATCGATATCAACCCCGACAAAATCAAAGCTATCGAGGACATCATGGTAGTAGAAAATGTAACGGCCGTGCAGAGGTTAACAAGGAGAATAGCCGCCCTGGGGAGATTCATCTCGAGGTCCTTCGATAAGAGTCACTGATTCTTCTCGTTACTGAAGAAGAAGAATAACTGCACGTAGACTCCGGAATGCCAATATGCCTTGGAGGAGCTAAAATAGTACTTATTGAGCCCACCGCTGCTTTACACGCCAAAGGCGTATGGACAACTTTACTTGTATTTAGCAATATCAGTGATAGAGGTAAGTGGAGTCTGGGTCTGAGAAGAACAAGGTACATAATTTACCATCTATTATGTTAGTCGGGCCTTAGGTGAGGCTGAAACTAGGTATCCGCATATAGAAAAATTGGCGCTCGATTTGATAAGTGCCCCTAGGAAACTAAAACATACTTGCAATGTCATCCCATATGTGTTGTAACAACTTATCCAATTCAAAATATTTTGCATAAACCCGAACTTTCGGGTTGGTTGGCCAAATGGGCCGTAGAAATCAGTGGGTACGATATTGAATATTGACCCCGAACATCCATCAAGTCTCAAATCTTGGCAGACTTCGTGGTTGACTTCACGGTGACCCTCGTACCCAAGGTTGAAAGAGAACTAATTAGTTAACTCGGGTATATCCTCGGGAATCTGGACCCTCTTTACAGACTGTTCTTCGAACGCAAAGGGGTCCGGACTCGGCATCATGCTGAAACCACCCACAGGTAATATTGTTAGACAATCTATCATAACTATAAAATTGACTAACAATGCGGCTGAATATGAGGCCATGATTGCTGGTCTCTAATTAGCCAAAGGCTTGGGAGCATGGGGGATCGAGGCCAAATGTGACTCCCTTCTCGTGGTGAACCAGGTTAACAGAACCTTTGAAATTCGAGAAGACCGCATGCAAATATACCTAGATAAGCTACATGTAACTTTACACCGATTCAAGGAATGGAATTTACAACATGGACCTCGAGATCAAAATAGTGAGGCCGATGCCCTCGCAAACTTAGGGTCATCGGTCGATGAAAACGAACTTAATTTGGGGGTTGTCGTACAACTCATGAGATCAGTGGTCGAAGAAGGTCATTCCGAGATAAACTCCACAAGATTGACCTGGGATTGGAGAAACAAGTACGTAGAGTATTTAAAGAACAAGAAGCTCCCATCAGATCCAAAAGAATCGAGAGCCTTGCGCACAAAGACAACACAATTCACCTTGTCCGAAGACGGAACATTTTTCAAAGGATGTTCGATGGTCCATTAGCGATATGTCTAGGGCTAGGAGATACCGAATACGTTCTAAGGGAAGTCCACGAGGGTACTTACAGTAATCATTCCGGTGCCAAATCATCGGTCCACAACGTGATCCGAGCCGAATAATACTGGATCGACATGGAGAAAGATGTAAAGGAGTTTGTTCGAAAATGCAACTAGTTCCAAAGGCATGCACCAATGATTCATCAACCCGGGGAACTGCTCCACTCGGTCTTTTCCCCATGGCCGTTCATGAAGTGGGGAATGGACATCGTTGGCCCTCTTCCATCGGCCCCAGGTAAAGATCAGTTTATTATATTTATGACTGATTATTTCTTTAAGTGGGTTGAAGCACAGACTTTTGGAGAAAATTAGAGAAAAGGAAGTTATAGACTTTATTTGGGACAACATCATATATCAATTCGGGATGCCCTCTAAAATTATGTGCGATAATGAAAAACAGTTCATCGGCAACAAGGTGACTGAAATTCTCGAGGATCACAAGATAAATTGAATCCTATCAACATCTTATCATCCCAGCGGGAATGGACAAGCCGAATCGACCAAAAAAACCATCATCCAAAATCTGAAGAAGAGACTAATCGACGCCAAAGGAAAATGGAAGGTAATCCTACCCGAGGTTCTTTAGGCATACTGCACAACATTGAAGTCTAGTATTGGAGCTACCCCGTTCTCATTAGTTTATGGCACCGAAGCTCTAATACCGGTCGAGGTCGGAGAACCTAGTATTAGGTTTCGGTATGCAACAGAAGAGTCAAATAATGAGGCCATGAATACGAGCCTAGAATTATTGGATGAAAGGTGCGAAGCCTCCCTCGTCCGATTGGTCGCCCAAAAATAACGGATCGAGAGATACTACAATCGAAGAGCCAATCTTCAATATTTTAGCGTCGGGGACTTGGAGCTAAGGAAAGTCACCCTCAACACCCAAAATCCGAACAAAGGAAAATTGGGTCCAAACTGGGAAGGGCCGTACCAGATTCTTGAAGTCACCGAAAAAGGGTCCTACAAGCCCGAAACAATGAATGGGGAACAACTGTCGAGCAAATAGAACATATCACACCTATAATGATACTACTTCTAAGGTATGACCCCTTTCTATTTTCATTTTTGTTTTAGACTAACGTTTGCAGGTGGTCAACAAGAATCAACAGTGGATTCTTAAATGATATGAAGTTTTTAGGTCTGAAAGCACGTGTAACACTCTTTTTCCCTTAGACTGGTTTTGTCCCAAATGGATTTTTCGGTGTGGGTTTTAACGAGGAAACAATGAATCTTGCTAACATAGAATCAAGCCCGATTACGAATCGGCATCGAAGATCAATTCAACAATATCCGAAGTTCCTCTGCAATTAACCTCGAATATTGGGGGGGGGGGAGGTATACCCTCATATATATATTATCTTCAAATATCAACTCTAGCGAGGAAACTACTTCATAAAAGGAGGGTCTCGATAGATAGGATTTATTGTAAGGGCCAAACGATCAGAATGAACCGTGCCACATAGATTGTCCGAGCACTGAATTAAACATGTATGCTTGTATGACTATTTTGATCAATAATAAAGAGAAGTACTTTCCTTGCAAACATTTGATGGTAAATTTTTTTCCCTCTTTACATATATTAAAGAGCTTCGTACTATAACGATCCTAAGGGTAATACTTAACCAAAACACGAACGATCGCTCCCTCATTTGAGGGCTACCATTCAACTCAAACAACCCAAGTTATCAGGCCTCGGGGGCAAAAGATCTAATAGGTAACTCCCAATCTCTAAAGGCCACGGCCACCCCACTCGGGACTATTATCTCGAGCAAGCCCAAACAATACAGGAAAACTAGCCCAATGAGCAGATCCTGAAATAAAAGGCTACGGCCAATTTAACACGGCTCGGAGACGTCCGAAATCCGTAACAAAATTGGCCTTCGAAAAAGAAAAAAATCTTCCACAATCGATTCTAAAAGGCTACCCTCGGAAAAGTCATAAATTTAAGACATCTTAGAGAAAAGCTTCGATAAATATCGAGCCCCAAAAAAGCTCTAAAATAAGCAAGGGTTTTTCAAACCCTCGAACACGATCTTATCGTCTCATGCTAAGGCATTTCAACCTTTGTGATTACAAGTAACAAAACAAAGTAAAAACTTAAGGGATGATAGGGAAAAAAAAGCCTTGTATTTATATAGAATGATTTTCTTTACAAGGGCCAAATGTTCCTAGTACAAAAAAATAAAAAATAAATTTACAACGGCCCAAAACGGCCTAAAAAAAAGTGCAAAAGAAGAACAAAAAAAGATACTAAGTCCTATGAGTCTTGGTCTCCATCGGAGGTGGCATCTCCGTCCTCGGGGTCTTCCCCATCTTCAATTCACTTAGGCTATCAAAGTCATCCTCGGGGAAGCCAGCTTCCGAGCACGAATTTCTTCTGCTTGGGAATTCTCGACCTCGGCCACGTTGTCAAAATCCTAGTCTTGAGCGTCCTCGAGGGATTACCTCTGAGCTTTCTATTTTGCATGATCTATCATGCTCCTAGCCTTGGTCTAAATGACCTCGACGTCGACTTTGAATTGGGCTATCATTTCATCAGCTTTAATACCGTCCGCGACCACCTCAGATTTCGCCGCCTCGAGCTTATTGGCGGCCGAATCCTGTTGAGATTGAAGCTCCTTGATCTTCTTGGCCTGTGCCGAGTTTTTATCTTTTGCAGCTTGAAGCTGAGTCTCGACCGAATTCAACTGTGCTTGGACGGTCTCCTTCTTCGTGGCTAGGATATCCATATTTTTCTTGAATGCTCAAGCCTCTGTCGGATCTGCAGAACTGGATCATTAGTTGTTATCTCTAACTTATCTTCACTATCATAAAGTATTTGGAATACCCGCTCGGCCATATCATTGTGCTCATCCCGATCCGCAACCAAATCGGCCTGAAGCTTCTCAATGAGGAGCCTATAGGTGTTGCTTTCCTCGGTAAGGCTCCGAACCTCGGCTTTGTGCTCCTCTCGAACTCTGAGGAAGGCTTCGTGGTGAAACACCGAAGGCTGAAAATAAGGAAGAAGATGTTAAGAATATTCTACAATTCTAAGTATAAAATAAGTAAGAAATAGATTCTCAAAGGTTACCCGATTTAAAGCGCGTTGAGCCTCATTGAACATGCAAGCGTCCCCTACAACGTTCATCACGGCTTGGTCCTCCTCGGTCACCAAGCCTCTCAGATAGCTGGAAATCCCAACAGGGGAAGAGAATACTCGGGCATCCTTCGAGACGGTAAACACTAGGTGCCATTTTTTCTTGGGTTAACGCTCGGAGCCGGAAATTGGTCCACCAGCCTCGAGCTCGATGAAGATCCAGTGGCACCCGATGACAGTATTTTCTTCTGCACCGATAAATCACTGAGTCCGGTGATATCCTCGGAAGTAGAATCTTTGAGCCCATCAAAGAAACCATGGATATCAATCCGATGACTATCCAGCATGTTGGCCTCTTGACTCATGGTATTCGAAATCTGGTAGGATTCCGAAATATCAACCACCCCGAGCTCGACCCCAGGGATCTCTTCCATTGCTCAGGAAGCCTTGCCTCTAGTATCTCTCTCCACCGTCTTAGCTGGGGATGGGGTGGCCTCTGCTCTTTCTGATTTAGGAACCTTGGACGAAGCTCCCTCATCAACTGCCTCCGGTTTGGAGGGCTTTTGTACCGAAGCAGTAGCCCCCGCACAAGCCACCAACTTGGAGTTGTATTCTTCTTCCTCTTCGGGCTCATCCCTTAATCGGCGGATTGAGTCTGAGGATATAACACCAGCATCCACCTTAGGCTTACGAGGCTTTCTCGCTGGTCTTTTATTTTCCGAGACCAGTGGACTCAGAGCCCTTTTCTCTTTTTCTCCTTCGCCGACTTTGGAGCTGATGACTGGGGAAGGACTTCTTCATCACCAGAAGGGGGTCTCATTGAAACATCCTTCCCGAGACCTGCAAAATAAAAAGGAGATAAGTTAGTTCGAGAAAAGGCCAAAACAATAAACAATCCAAGACAAAAATTTTCCATGCCTTCGACCTATTGCTACAATTACGGAACCGGGTCCGGCATCTGGGCCACAACTGCAACACCTAAACATAGATAAGGAAAGACAGTAGGAAATAAAACAACAAAGGAAGCGTTCGAGGTAAAAGTACTTATGATTTATGTTCCACTTCTCTGGGAACGACATGTGTTCGGTGGGGGATCAGGTCCGATGTTCTTATTCAGACGCATCTGCCCATCCAGCCCGATCCCGAGACTCATTGATGTTAGAGAACGGGGCCCTGTTGGACCGACGATCAAGCTTGATCAGTCCCACTTGATAGAGCCAGGGACTGTAAAGGCACATCAGGTGATCGAATGTGAAAGGACATCCCTCGATCTTTCTTCTGAAGAAATGGAGGAGAACGACTATTCTCCAAAACAAAGGGTGGATTTGGCATAGCGTCACATTGTATCTTTTGCAGAAGGCGACGATTATGGGGTCTAAGGGACTAAACGTAAAGGGGTAAGTGTAAACACTTAGATACCCCTCCACGTAGGTGATGATCGATTCTTCAGGAGAAGGAACGATCACATATTTGTTCACCCAGTTGCACTCCTCTTTGACCTTTTTGAGGATGTCCTCGGTGATGGTGTATATATATCTCGACATCGGCTCGCATCGGCCCTGCACCGAGGGGGTTTTATCTATTTTAAAGTCAGTGATGGTTGGGCACCCCGTAGGTAAGAATTCCTCAAGGTAGGGCTGCGCTGCAGCCTCACCACCAGTGGGACGCGATGAAGAGGCAGCCTTTTTTTGCGGCACAGTTTTGGAAGTTTTAGCTATTTATGAACAACAAGTAAAAGAGTAAGGATATTGAGTAGAGTTCAAGAAATTTGGATATGGGAATTATGAAGTAAGGGATTATTTGAAAGAGCAGAAAAGGCTTTGGTTGTAAAAGTTTGAATGAGAAAGTGTTGAGGTTTTTATAGGTTGAAGGCGATGGTTCATAACTGGTAGTGGCCGACTAACACCTGACATGCATTTAATGCCTTGGTAACTGGATCGGCGAGACATTTCGTCACTTACATCATGGTCGATCTCGTCACCAACTTCATCACTCATAGAGATAGAGTTCGGGAATTCTTGTCGTTTCTCATCATCTTATTCTTGAGAAACGAGGGGACTATCAATATACGGTTAGAATGGGCCTGCCCTTCTAATGACTAATCGAGTATTGGATCATGATAGGCCACGGTTTGGCCTCGTGTTATATAGAGCCTCAATATGAAGTTAGATTTCTGAACTATTAATTTAGAGACCGACCAAGGACGAGATCAGCCAAGATCGAAAGCAATCAGAACAGAGATCAAGCGAGACCGATGGAAGTTTACCTAGTCAAGTAACGATAGGCCGAAATATCCGTAATCGAGAATGGATCACGGCAGAAATCTCAGAACGAATCTAGATGAGGTCTATTAATTAGCCAATCATGGGATTTCTTACTATATTTAGAATTGTACCAAAAGTAGGACTCCCCCGTTATACAAAGGGGTCTATGTTGATACCCAATTTTGCCCTCATATTTTTCAAATACATACATACTTTCAAAATAGCATATTTGCATCATTATTTAGTTTACAAACCTATACAAGCATTTTCTATAATTTTCCTTAATTTTTAGAGCTTTAAATTAATTTTCCAATATTTTAATTATGTATCAATATCTAGTAATTATCCTTTAAATTATATTTGAGATGACTTAGTTGCCTAAAATAATTATTTTGCACCTATAATATATGTTTGAAACATTTTATTAAATTCCATTTAATTACATTAGAATTTTTAAATCCATTTATCTAATTTTGCCATAATGGCCTATATTCGTACATAAAGGCTCGTTATTCTACATTATTTATGTCAAAATGGCATATTTATAATATAAATTTATTATTTTAACTATTTCAGTGCGTAAATAATATTTTTATTTATTTATTAAGCATTTTCTATAAATTATTTTGATAAATTTTGGGGTATTTAAATAATATCCTAATTTCTTACCTATTTTCGGACCTAAAACTACCCAGAACTCAGCCCAATTACGCCAAACCTTAGCCCAAATAAACCCCTGGACAAACAAACTCACTAACCCAAACGAACCAATCCCCCAACCCAGTCCAAAAACCCGGTCCCAACCTGCTTTAATCCCAACCATTGATCAACATTGATAAACGGCTCGCAACACCCCTCCCCACTCTCTTTATATCCCTTCACCCAAACCCTAATTCCCATTTCTCTTTATCAGTTGCCTTCAAACAGCCCTCTTTCCCCCCGAAACCCTAGCCTCCCTCTCAATCTTCTCCGAATCGGTCTCAATCATGGATTCCTTCCATGATTTTCTTGCCTTTTATGAGTTACCTCAGTATTATTTGCAAGATTATGGTGTTACATAGTACTTTCCCCAATTTTGGCAAGTACCAGTCCTCAAATCGAATTCCACCCCTTCAACCTTTGATATTTAGACGATATTTTGTCTATATGCACTCACTATCAGGCTATATGGTCCGATCAGTAAGATTTTCGACCATCTGTGCTTTCCTTTTGAACTAGGGTTTGAGATTTTCCCTTATTCTTTGCTGATTTTCGATTGATATTCTTCCCTTTCTTGTGTTTGACTGATATTTCCTTTTTTTTAACCCACTGTATTTCCCTATTTTTATTTTTTTTTACTTTCCCTAAGACTGACTCTAATTGATTTTCGTACGATATTTTCCTTACTCTCTGTTCAATCTATTGTATTCCATTATTTTATGTATTATTTGATTCTCGCATGTTATTCTCGGTTCGATTTACTGAACTTCCCATTCTGTGTATTATTTGCCCTAATTGATTCTAATTGATTCTGGCATATTTTCCTTATTTTGTGCTTAATTTTACAATATTTCCTATTTTTTGTGTGAAATATGCTACTATATAAACCCCTCCCCTAAAACCCCTTAGACAGATTGGAATATCCTAATCCCTACTATTGTTTTCACTACTCTCTTCTCTCACTCACTCACTCACTCACTCACTGTTACCCT
Source organism: Nicotiana knightiana (assembly GCA_005239525.1). Taxonomy (NCBI): domain Eukaryota; kingdom Viridiplantae; phylum Streptophyta; class Magnoliopsida; order Solanales; family Solanaceae; genus Nicotiana; species Nicotiana knightiana. Next base: position 41,767 of record ML409591.1, on the reverse strand, counting down.
CGAACACTCTCTAAAAATTATTGAACAACCTCCTTTGGTGCAAGCACTGGCTAGAGCCCATTCTTGAGGCTCTTGTGAACTCTGAAACATCGGGGGTTTGGGGGTGGGGGTTGCTATTACACTCTTCACTCTTTTGATTCTGCTACTGGTTAGTGTTTAAACCCCCGCAATGTTCAATTTCTTTCTTTCTTTCTACATATGTATTTGAACTTGTATGTGCATGATTCAACTATGACAATGTTCAATTTTGATGTCATTCTGTGTTAATTAAACGCATGGGGCATCCTGCTGTTTGTGTTATGATAATACTATGATTTTCACTCTGTGATTTTGTGTGAGCATGTTTAGATTAAATTCCAATAAAGGTCCATAATAACATGAGCCTGACTACTATGATTGTCTACTGTTAAGTTGCAAATTTTTGAATTTTGAGTTTGTATACTACCATATAACTCCATAGGAACCACACCCCACTTGAATGGACCTTTAGTGCTAAGTCCTATGTATACTGGATTGCTCTTTGTGTATTAGCGCTGGCTCTATGGAATACTGCTCTTAAGTCTGCCCTAAACACGTTTCATGCTATCCTGAATTTCTAAAAGACAAGTACCCTATTTTCTATTAACTATGACTCTGCTCCTATGCTAATATGTTTTCCAGTATACCTTGGTTCATTTGCTACTATATTATCACAATGTGTATCCCTCCATCATGTTTAGGTACTGATTAATTTGGCATTAGGTTAGACTTAACTTAATTTAGACCTTTAGGTTTCCACTAGTTCAACTTCATGCAACCTGTGTATGCCTGCAAACTTGTTTTTCTTCTCCTAATTCCTATTATGGTTGTCTATGTGGTATTTTGCTATGTGAAATTTGCTGAACTTACTACTTTGCTTGATCAGTCATGCTATATGCTCAATCTCATGTCTGTCCACCATCCTTATTTGTTACTCTGATATTCTAAATTTCTATTCTTCGTCGGCTGAAATCCAAGGCTATCTAGGTCCTATTGTTGGCCTCCTTAGTGTGAGAACTTCTCGTGGTCCAATTGAGGCCCTTGTGAACTCTGACACACTAGGGTTTGGTCCTAGTCATTCCTTTAACCTCTAAAACTCTCCCTAATACTCTATTTCCCTGTCATTAACTGTATACTTACACTGTTTGCTCCAAGTGGTGCAACACTTGGTGCTGTGGCTCATTGAAAAGGCGTTTGGGCTCCCCTATGTACCTGTGATCGTGTGGTTCATTACTGAAGACCTAAGTATGCTATGAAGGACCAGTGAGACTAGGTATCTAGTTGTTTTATTTGGGCATGCTATAGGCCTGTTCACTGTTATGTAATTTTGTTACTTTACTTATTAATTGGGCTTGTAATAATATGATTTGTCTAAACAATAGGGGTTGTTCATAAAAAGGGATAGGGTAGATCCTAATATTAATATGCGATGGGTAGATAACATGCCTATAGGAAATGATGCACTTGCTTTATGTTGTTCATTCTCTATACACACTGTAGAAATCATACCATTAGAATAAAGGACACACTTGAACTAATTGATTGTTAGCAAAGCATGAACTCAAATGCCTCAATATCTTTGTTGCTATTTTTTGTTAGAAAACCCACCCGTAGGAAATAAATATAGTTGAACTTCCCGTTAATTTTGCATTACTGCAGCATATCCACTAGAGATCATGCCTATAGGACTCTAATCACCTCATTTGTCATTGCATCACATTATTCACCTAGAAAACCTACCTGTAAGGTTTAACAATAAAATCAGGTTCTCAAGTGCTAATCATTAGAAATCCATCCAATAAGATGCCACTCTTTGCCTTAGTAACTGGTAAGGACACCCCTTCTAACTTTGTTCATCGCTCACTTAGGTCTTTATCAAAAGCATGAGTAATTCTGAGTTTCTACTCCCTCTATTACATAAATCACCTAGGCGCAACATCTATAAGACTAATACTTGAGAATCTGCCATCTCAATAATCAGTGGTCAACAACTTATGCAATCCTGTCTATGAATCTCGCTGGTTCCAAAAACTACTTGCATGCCTTGATGCCTATCACATAGAAATCATGCCTATAGGGATTTAAGCTCCTTAATATTGTACTGCCTAACATGAAAGCCTATTTCCGCGTGCATTTGCTGTTTAAGTATGGAGGCTAACTTGAGCCTTTAATTGCATATATGTGAAGTCTAACGTATTTTGTCTGTCGCCTAGTTTTGACATTTTCTGAGCAACCTAAGTAAATTCTAGAATCATCCAAAATAGAGGTCCAATGCTTGCTGGAGCATAGGTACGAGACGGGAAGTGCACGCATAAGGTACGACCTATAATTGAACTAGTGCGCTTTAGGTAACAACTTAAAGATAGTAATCGGGTAGAAGGAGATGATAGTCTGTACCCGCTGAATAATATGAGTAACACCCCATCTCGAGGGAGTTACGAAGTATTATTTTGTTGCACGAGGTGATCCTTTAGGCTAAAAAAACTTAGGACTCCCATCTTATTTCCCTTTTATCTTTCAAGTGTTTGTACTCATTTACTCAAAGTCTTTTATTTCTCAAACTTCTTGCTCTCTATATCTTCGTTATCTGACTAATTCATATAATTCAAGTTCGGCCGGGACCCACAGTTGTGGACCTCGAAGAGTGCCTAACACCTTCTCTTCGAGGTAATTTTGAGCCCTTACCCGATCTTTGGTGATGCAAACTAGTTGAACCTGAGTCATTTGCAAATAGGTGAACTAACACACCTTAAAAATCGTTAGGTGACGACTCTCCTCTTTTAATATCCTCCTTAAAAGAGCTGTCACATATCGAAACCTCATTTCACGAGAAAAAGGGGCGCGAAAACATGCGACTCTGCTGGGGAACTTTAGTCTCTTACCATATAAAATTTGGCCTGTATGAATTAGTCTTATTTGATAAACGTGCTTCCTTCTTCTTTTTATTTACTGCTACATGCACATACTGCTCCTTTCCTTTTATTTGTCTAATTCATTATTGCATGCACATCCCTCCCCTATCCCCCCTTTATTTGAATTCATGGTAATATGCAAATCCCTTCCTTTCTCCACCCTTCCTTGCTCAAATTGGCTATAACATGCGTATCTTTTTTCCTAGTCGTACTTATTTTCTCTAAGTTTCTCTTTTACTGGTTTTAAAATTGCTACATCATGTCTCTCCTATCCCTAATCCCTCGCTTACTTTCTCATATTCTCCATATTACACAAACTAACTTCTTCCTTATTTTTCTTTCTTTCTTTTTCATCTCAATACATCGTTTATTGCTCTCACATGTTTTATCATGCAAATACTTGACAATGTGTTTTTTATCTTCTCATAAAGAATGCTCCACATCATATTCCACTTTTGCCCAATTAATACCATAGCGGGGCTTGATGAGTGTCCACGCTCTTCCGAAATTAACCTTTAAATTTGGAAAGGCTTATTTGCGGTAAAACTAGTCGATCAGCGGTGCAGTCGATGGTTCCGTGCCTTTCCCTCTCAAGTTTTCCACTTGAGGGTACCAATATAGACCCTTCTAAAAACCTCACTTCAATATCAACTGTGCATGCATCATGTCAAACCTAGTATAGGTTAGAACGTTGTCCGCGTGATAATCTGCTAAGACAAGCCTTTTCCAAAATCTGACGGGATTTCCATAATCCCAATGGACACCATCACATTATGTGTATTATTTGGAGAAAACATGCCGGTATATTGATCATTAATGTGTAAGTAGTCAGATCCGGAGGGGGAAAGGGCTGACTCTATTTGTCTTGCAGAAAATGAGGCACGAAGTTCCCAGGTTCGGCATGGTTCAAAACATCCCACCTTTGCTACTTGATTGGTGGAAGAACCTCTCACCTAGTGACAAGAATCATGTAAGAAGGGTCCTCGGAAACTTACCCTCCTTGTTGGACATTCAGCCAAATAATGCATTAATTGAGGCTGCTACTATTTTTTGGGATGAGAAGAGAGCTGTCTTCCGCTTTGGGGATATAGAGATGACTCCTCTCTTAGAGGAAATAGGAGGCTTCACTGGGCTTCCATGGGATAGCCTTGGTTTATTGGTACCAGAAAACCACACTCTCCGAGGTTTCTTGAAAATGATGGGTTTCAAGAAAAAATGATGAGTTACTCTGTCTGAAGAAATCATACATACAATTTGAGTTCCTTTATGAACGTTACGGTCATAACAAGTCATATCGCCTTCACCATGATGAACTTGCCATTACTTCTTTGGGTTGGACACACCGTAGGGTTTTTGTATTCATCGTCTGTTTCGTGGGGATGCCGATATTTCCAATGAAAAAGGATAGGATCCACACTCGCCTGGCCATGGTCACTAGGACTCTAATGGAGGGAATTGAGGGGAAAAATTACACCATCATTCCTATGATCCTGGCTGAGATGTATCGGGCTCTAGATCAGTGCAAAAAGGAGTGTGGGCATTTCGAGTGCTATAATCTGTTGCTGCAGGTATGGTTATTAGAACATTTCCAGAGAGGTTAATATCGTCAAGAGCTTCTGCGACGACCACTGAATGATCACATAGCCTACCATCATCCGAAAAGAATGACATTTATTCCAAATAGGTTTGCGGAACCCGGAAGTGCTGTAAGCTGGGTGCATTTCTTCAGTAGCTGGACTAACAAAAAGGTATATTGGATGTTCGAATGGTTCCCTAGTGGCGAGTTCATCATCAGGTCAAGAGAAATCACTCATTTAGTATTGATCAGATTAAGAGGAATCTATCCTTATGCTCCTATAAGGGTAATGAGGCAAGCGGGGAGAAAGCAGGTTATACCTCGGATTTCCAACATAGTCCAGTACAAAGAAGACTTTAAGGGGAACGCCATTCCATTTAAATTCAAGGCACAACATATGTGGAATCAAAAGGTCATGGTGCACAAAGATACCATCGAGTCAGACATGTATCATGTCGGCTATGTGTACTTCTACCTATCATGGTTGGTATATGATATAGCGGGAGATGTCATGCCATGAATTAATCTGAAAAATAGTGTTCTAGACGATGCTACTGAAGCACAAGTCAAATATAGAATGTTGCGCAAGAGGGTTTTCGAACCTGAAGCCAAGCATTTGGAACAACATAAAGTGGACATGGAAACAATCAACGAGTGGAAAGAAATCGCTACTAAATCAATAGAGAGGTTGGAATATTTGGAGCAAGGGTTGATGGATCTTGAGGGGAAGATGAGGAAAAGGATCTCAGATTGTCAGAATGCAGGAGGCAATGAAGGAGGGCATCTAGGAAAGGCTTATCTGCTGTTGGACATGCACGACCTAGGGAACCTGATTGATGGAGCCAAGAAGGCCAAGCATGGAGAAGGTCCCTCTGGGACCAAATAGATTAGAAAATAATGTTTTACTTCATTCTATATATGATTAGACTTTAATTGTAATAAGGCGAATGCCATTAGTAACTCTTTTCTCATTATTGTCATTTTAGTAGAGATTTGACTCATTCCCACATTAATGAAATGACGCAATTATTGGCATGAGTTTTATCCAAATATATGTGTCGCTTAGACCTACCTCAGTCACAACAAGGTCCCTCAAATTAGGACGCGCATTTATTACATAATTCCTCAATACATGTTTTAACATCGCAAACATCCTTCTAATACTCCTTACTGACGTGGTTACCTTTTGTTTTTCTTTATTTTGTTTATTCCCATTCCCTAAGGTTGGTTCGTGCATACTGAAATCATCGGCATATCATACCAGATCCAGAGATCCTCCACCTCCTCCTCCACCAAGTGATCCCAAGAACAAAGGAAAAGCCAAAATGGATGATATGAACGGTATCAGGAAAGACAATGCTACACATGCAGAGAATATTGAAACTTCGGATGGTCGGAGTACTCTGGCACAAAATGATTTGGTCTTACGTCTGGAACAAAAAATACTGGAGCTACAAAGGGAGCTTGAGCAGGTACAAAACTTGGCGAACCTTTCCCACACCCTAAACATTCCTGACATTAACCAACAGAACACCCAAAACCCGGCACCTCCCCAGAATACACAAAACCAACACCTACAAAATCCTCCCGCACCTCATCAATATGCCACACCTCCTCAAAATCCTAATCCTCCACCAGTACCTACCCCTCCACAACATCATCACCATCCAAATCAGTATCCACAAACCACCACCTATCAGACTCCTAAAAAATGCACCACAACCTACCCCCAATCCTCAAAACTCAACCAACGACCAACACTATGCCCAGATTCCTGGAGTCCATCAAAGAAACCCCATATACATGGAAACCTTACCCCACACCCCACAATAGACCCTATACATACCTGAACCCGCCGACAAGGACCTACTCATCAAGAACATGGCGGAAGAACTCAAGAAACTTACTGGTAGAATTCAAAGTGTTGAAGGGGGAAAAGGCATCGAGGGTTTAAATTATGAGAATTTGTGTATTTAGCCTGATGTAGAACTTCCAGAGGGTTATAAACCTCCTAAGTTCAAAATATTCGACGGGACTGGAGATCTGAAAGTGCACTTGAGAACGTATTATGACAAGCTTGTAGGAGTTGGAAAGGATGAAAGAATCTGCATGAAGTTGTTCATGAGGAGTCTCACTGAAGATGTCCTATCTTGGTAAATTAGTCAAAACCCAAAGAAATGGAATAATTGGGTGAGCATGGCGTCAGATTATATGGACTAGTTAAGGTTTAACACAGAAAACACACTAGATGTTTTCTACATTTAGAATCTTAAAAAGAAGCCAACGAAAACTTTCCGCGAGTATGCTACTCGATGGAGGTCTGAAGCTGCAAAAGTAAGGCCAACACTGGAAGAAGAACAGATGAATAAGTTCTTTGTCCGAGCACAGGATCCGCAATACTATGAGAGACTAATGGTTATTGAAAACCATAAATTTTCTGACATCATCAAATTGAGAGAGAGAATAGAAGAATGGATTAAAAGCGGAATGGTGAAATTTTTTGAAGCACTCCAAGATACAAACAAAGCCTTACAGTCAGGTGGTATTTCCAAGAAGAAATAGGTAGGGGCAGTGATGGTGGCCCAAGGTCCAAAGTCTCCTCTTACATACCAAACACCCCCACCGTTATATCAGCCTTCACCTCAAGATACCAACAACCTGCCGCCGCTTACCACACTTATAACACCCTTCAAACATACTACCACTCACCACCAACAGGCCAAAACTACCAAAAGCCTAGACCAAATTTCGACCACAGACCACCCAGGCAATACATCCCAATTGCTGAACCCATCAACCAACTGTACGAGAGACTGATGGCTACCGGTTATGTCACTCCCATTCATGCTGTTGCTACGGAAAACTCCCCCCAGTGGATTAATCCAAATAAGACATGTGCCTATCACTCATGCATGAAGGGTCATACTATTAATGAATGTCACACTTTGTAAGATAAGATTCAGACATTGATTGACACCAAAGTTATACGGAGGCTGCACCCTATGTCCGTAACAATTCTCTCTGGGATCACAGGGGTGAAGGGGTAAATGTGATAGAGACCGATGAAGAATGGGATCCAGAAGGGTCTATTGGAGTCATTCGAGAAGGGGATAATCCTAAAACATCTCCAGTCGCTCTCACACCTATCGTGGTACAAACTCAGGCATCGATTGAGGACGAGGTAGCCGCACCAACCCCGTTTGAGGTTGAAGTGATAACATCCTCGGCCGGACCAACTTTGTTTGAGGTTGAAGTGACAATACCCTTCACCGTTACGGTAGAACCTACACCGTCCTTTAAGTCTAATGCTATACGCTGGGACTATGTTGTAGAAGCAAGATGGAAAGGAAAAGAAAAAATGGAGGAAACAGGTGCAGTGCAAGGTGTGACCAGGGCTGGTAGGATTTATACACCCGAGCATTTGGGAGGAGCAAGAAAAGAAGCCACTTCTAAGCTACCTGTCATTGAGGTCGACCCATATGGTCTCTGAAGGAAGGTGCAAGCGAGAGAATATTCTATGGTTGATCACCTGAACAAAACCCCTGCTCAAATATCCATTTTATGACTGCTGTAGAACTCTGAGGCCCATAGGAATGCCTTGATGAAGGTGCTGAACGAAGCCTATGTACCCAATAACATTACCAGTGGAGAGATGGACAACATGGTAGGGCAAGTGTTGGAAATCCACAAAATCACTTTTCACGAAGACGAGCTGCCGCCGGAAGGGCTGAGTCACAACATGGAATTGCATATCATAGTGCAGTTTGAGGACAAATTCATCTCCAGGGTCCTCATAGATGGGGGTTCAAGTCTCAACATCTGTCTGCTAACTACTTTGAAAAGGTTGGGTAAAATCCTGCATGAGATACGAGCACGGATTATGAATGTGAAAGCATTCGATGGGTCACAAAGGTCCACAATTAGGGAGACCAACCTCAGCCTACAGATGGGCCCGACCATGTTCGATGTTAAATTTAAAGTGTTAGATATATCCGCTACATACAATCTGTTGTTGGTACGACCTTGGATATATGCCGCTGGGGCCGTAACTTCTACTCTACATCAGGCTGTGAAGTTTAGGTGGAACCATCAGGAAGTGATCATTCATGGGGACATAAGTAATCCTATTTATACCAATCAGACTGTTCCGGTCATCGAGAATAAAAGGAAGTTGGCTGGAGAAACATACCATCGCGTCGAGTGTGTTAACGCAATTGAGAAAGATAAATGGTGGAGCAGAAATATAGAAAGAATATTGGCATGAATAGGGTATGAAACAGGCAAGGGTCTTGGTAAGAATCTCCAAGGTATCACCAAACCAATACAACCAAAGCATCACGACACAACTTTTGGGCTTGGGTATGAATACACTTGGCATGAGTATAACAATTGGTCGCTGCCATGGCATGGTCCTTATTACCCTTTAGAGCAACCAGTACCACATTTGAGCCAGTCATTTCATCAAGTTGATATGATGTGGGGGTCTGAAGAAGATGAAGTCCTAGCTGGCATAAGGAATATGTTCCTGGACGATGAAGACATGGACTGCAGTGCGGTAATTGAGGGCGAGGAGGAGGAGGAGGAGGAGGAGGAGGAGGAGGACGAAGGCCTTATTATTCAAACAATGGATAAAGGAGATGTTCTCAGGAATTGGACTGCTGCACCATCAAGGGCCCGTCGAGTTCCTGGGTAGCCTGGCAATTAGCATCATTTATTTTGAAAACAATTTTATGGGCATTTAAGACATTTTTTAGTATTTTGTTTTAAACGTTTTTGTTTTGAATAATTGTTCGAATCATTAAACTACATTTGTTTGATGTTTTAATATTTATCAATGGATTGCGGTTTTAGTATTTATTACTATCTTTTACATTTTTCTCTCTACAACGTTATTATTACTTACCCTAATGAACCTATGACTGTGACATGTAATGAGACAACGCAACATAAGGATAGTGATTCATAGGATTTGGAAGAAGATATAATACCCGAGGAGATCATCAGAGAAGTGGAAAATTTTGAAAACAGGCCTAAATCCAATTTGGACAAAACTGAAATAGTCAATTTGGGAGACTCCGAAACAGTTAAGGAAAATCGTGTAAGCATTCACCTATTTCTGTTAGAAAAAGAATAATACATCCGGTTTTTGAAAGAGTACGGGGATATTTTTGCATGGTCCTATGATGATATGACCGATCTGAGCATGTTTATAGTGGCTCATAAGCTACCGACCAACCCTATGTGTCCGCCTGTAAAGCAGAAGCTCAGAAAGTTCAAGCTAGATATGAGTCTGAAAATAAAAGAGGAGGTCACCAAGAAGATCAAAGCTAAGGTTCTCAGGGTGGTTGAATATCTAACCTGATTGGCTAACATCGTGCCAGTTCCGAAGAAGGATGGGAAAGTCAGAATATGTGTCGACTATCGGGATTTAAATAGAGCAAGCCCCAAAGATGATTTCCCGTAGCCCAATATACACATACTGATAGAAAACTGTGCCAACCATGAACTACAGTCTTTTGTGGATTGCTTTGCAGGGTATTATCAGATCTGGATGGATGAAGAGGATGCCGAAAAGACAGCCTTTATTACACCATGGGGAGTATATTTCTACAAAATGATGCCGTTTGGTCTGAAGAATGCTGGGGCCACTTATATGAGGGCCATGACAACCATTTTCCACGACATGATACACAAGGAGATAGAAGTGTACGTGGACGACATCATCATCAAATCCAAGAAGGGTACATATCACATATCAGACTTGAGGAGGTTCTTTGATTGACTTCGAAGGTATAATTTGAAATTGAACCCGGAAAAATGTGCCTTTGGGGTCCCTGCTGTAAAGTTGTTAGGGTTCATCGTCAGCCGCCGAGGAATTGAGTTAGACCCGTCAAAGGTTAAAGCTATCCAAGACTTTTCACCTCCAAAGAACAAGAAATATGTGATGATTTTCTTAGGGCGTCTCAATTACATCAGCCGTTTCATAGTACAATCAACCGTGATCTGTGAACCAATTTTCAAAATGTTGAAGAAGGATGCTTCAACAAGCTGGACTGGGGAATGTCAGAAAGCTTGACAAAATCAAGGAATATTTTTCCACACCACCAGTCCTGGTCCTATCGTAACCTGGGACACCTCTGCTACTCTATTTATCTGTGCTGGACGGGGCTTTCGGTTGTGTCTTGGGACAACACGATGATACATGAAGGAAGGAACAAGACATATACTATCTGAGTAAGAAGTTCACACCCTACGAAGCACGGTATTCCTTGCTAGAATGCACGTGCTGTGCTCTGACATGGATAGCTCAAAAATTGAGGCACTATTTCTGTGCCTACACCATGTTTCTCATATCAAGGATGGATCCTCTAAAATATATTTTCCAGAAACCCATGCCTACGGGGAAGCTGGAAAAATGGAAGATACTACTGAGTGAGTTTCACATCATCTATGTAACTCAGAAAGTGGTCAAGTGACAGGCACTGGCAGATCATCTGGTAGAAAATCCTGTATGAGGAGAATACGAACCACATAAAACATACTTTCCCGATGAAGAAGTATCATTTGTAGGAGAAGATATTACCGAAACATATGAAAGTTGGAGAATGTTCTTCGATAGGGCTGCAAATTTCAAAGGAGTGGGTATTGGATCAATTTTGGTATCAGAGACGGGTCAACACTATCCGGTATCTGCAAAACTCAGATTTCCATGTACCAACAATATTGCAGAATATGAGGCTTGCATCTTGGGACTCAAGTTGGACATTGACATGAACATTCAAGAATTGCGGGTAATTGGTGATTCGGACCTTTTAGTACATCAGGTTCTAGGAGAATGGGCTACAAAGAGTACCAAAATATTTCCGTATTTTTAGTATGTGCAAGAATTAGTGAGTAGATTCACAAAGATAGAGTTCAAACATGTTCCGAGAATCCAGAATGAGTTCGCAAATGCATTGGCCACTCTATCTTCCATGATACAAAACCCAGCCAAGAATTTCATCGATCCTATTCCAGTAGGGATTCATAATCTGCCATCTTATTGTGCTCATGTTGAAGAAGAAATTGATGGGAACCCATAGTTCCGACATCGAAGAATACTTGGCAAAAGGAGAGTACCCGGAGCATGCGAATCATACTCAGAAAAGCACACTCTGAAGATTATCCAACAACTTTTTCCAAAGGGGAGGAATTCTATACCAAAGGACTCCAGATCTAGGATTATTACGGTGTGTCGACGCCAAGGAAGCATCCAAATTTCCGAAAGAGATACATACCGGAACTTTCGGTCCACACATGAATGGCTTTGTTTTAGCTAAGAAGATATTAAGAGCGAGATGTTTTTGGATGACTATGGAAACTGACTGCATCAGGTATGTCCAAAAGTGCCATCAATGGCAGGTACATGCGGATATGATACGAATTCCACCCAATGAACTCAATGCAACAAGTGCACCTTGGCCTTTATCTTCTTAGGGAATGGATGTCATCGGTCTAATCGAATCTGCCGGTTCAAGTGGGCACATGTTCATTCAAGTGGCTATAGAATATTTCACAAAATAGGTTGAAGCCGCATCTTACAAGGCTGTAACTAAGAAGGTCATTGCAGATTTTGTTAGGGATCGTATTATTTGTCGATTCGATGTACCGAAATCAATCATCACCGATAACACCGCCAACTTCAATAGTGATTTAATGAGATCCATGTGTGAAACCTTCAAGATCAAGCATAATAATTCCACAACATACATGCCACAAATATATGGAGAACATCAAGAAGATATTGAGGAAGATGATAGATAATCACAAAAAATGGCATGAGAAATTACCATTTTCTCTACTTGGATATCGTACCACAGTTCACACATCAACCGGGGCAACTCCTTATTTGCTGGTCTATGGTACTGAAGCTGTTATTGCCGCCGAAGCAGAAATTCCTTCTTTGAGAATCATATAAGAGGCCAAACTCAGTGATGCAGAATGGATACGAAGTCATTATGAACAACTGGCTCTCATTGACGGGAAAATAATGAATACGGTGTGTCACAGTCAACTTTACCAGAACAGAATGTCCAGAGCCTTCAAAAAAAGGGTCAGGCTTAGATAATTCACACCGGGGCAGCTAGTGCTAAAACGAATCTTCCCCCATCAAGATGAATCCAAAAGGGAAATTTTCGCCCAATTGGAAAGGACCCTACATGGTTCACAGAGTACCAACAAGAGGAGCATTCATACTTGCAGAAATGGATGGAGAAGTTTGGCCAAAACCTATCAACTCAGACGCAGTCAAAAGATACTATGTTTAGATCGTTTACAGTTCTTCATCTGATGTAACTGAACTATGCTTGACCTGATTCCCATTTAAGAGGGGATACATAGGCAACCCTGTGGGTTCGGTCACATCTCAATAAAATTTTCATTTTGCCATGGTCAGAGAATGGGGCAGAATTTTGAGGAGGACCCTCAAAATTCTGAAGCAAGTCCAGCCAACTTCGTCATATGAAGAACTGTCAAAGAATTACTTTTAAACTGGGGAAGAATTTTTAGGAGTGATGTTTTATACGTCAATACCACANAGATATTATTATATAATATACAAAAAAATAATGATTACAGGAACGGATAAACACAAAGCCGCCCGGGGGGGGGGGGGGGGGGGGGGGTGATTTGTGTGGTGTCTAATTTTTGAGTGCATTCCAAACTCGAAGTCATGTTGCATCCAAATAAAATCCGTGGTCCTAGTCATTGTCCTTCACGATTCCCAAATTGCTCTAAACTTATCTCAAGGCGTGTGGATATCCTACCACAGAACCCATATGCTACTCTTCCACTCTCCAACTTTGGTTAAACCCTCTCCTTTAAGAAACTTCTCAATTTCTACTTTTCATTCTTGACCTACTAGTAATTCAACCACCACGAGACTCCTTCTTCCATGTCCTTCCTCATCCCTTGCTACCCAAATACTTCCTCAAAGAAAAATCCATCTTTGTGGCACCTGATCTGACCTGTTTCTACCAACTCTAAGCCTCCTCTAATATCATATTTCTTGATCCATCAACATTATAAACACCGATTAGATCTTGAAATTACTACACACCACAATCTCTAACAACCGCTTCTCAGGCACCATTTTGTATCACCTTGCCCCATAGGAAAATCAAAGAGGCCATAACAGTGGCAAACCTTAATACATTCAAACAAGGACAACAACACCATATCACAAATGAGAATTCCACCACGCTCGAATGTACCAAGTCTGGTCATTTCATCAACCAAGTCCTGAACATCCTGTCATGACCCAAACTCTCCATCCGTGAACTTGTCGTGACATCACCTAGTCTCTACGACTAGGTAAGCCTAACACTTTGAGAAAATGAAATAAAAGCATGATCATTGACAACTAACAATAACAATAATCTAAATAAGAAACTAAATGCCGCTCGGCATATACAATTACCAACTTCTAAAATGTATAAAACAATCCCAAGACCCGGAACACCGTAAGTCACATGCTATTAAAATAAGTCTTAACTATTCTATACATCATTTCTATAGAAAGAAGGAAAAATGAAAATAAGGGGATAGAGGGGACTCCGAGGATCTGCGGCGTGGGCAGTTGTACCTTGATGTCTCTAGTAAGCAGCAGCGATTGCACTAGCGATGTCGCTACGATCTGCACAAGAAAAACATGTGCAGGAAAAGGGCATGAGTACACCACGATGGTACCCAATAAGTGCCAAGCCTATCCTTGGTCAAGTAGTGAAGAGATTAGGTCAGGGCCCTACCGAAATATATATATATATATATATACACAATAAGGCAAGGCAAAATGAAATATCGCGGTAAATAAATGCTAAAATTTAACAACGAAGAAACATAGAAAAAAATCACAGCTCCGTACCAAAACAATAGGGGATCTCCCGAGATACCGTCTCGTAGTCCCAAACGTAAATGTGCAGGGGGATCTCTTGGAATATGGTTCTGTGGTCCCAAAGAAAATATACAGTACAGGAGGATCTCCCGGAATACTGTTCCGTAGTCCCAAAGTAAATATGTAGCCAAACAATGGAATTCAACAGTTACGACACGAAATCTTACAATTTAACCTAAGTACGAGTTGAGGAAAAACAGGTAAAAATCACTAAACATGTTGCACGTAGTTCAGGTAAACAGTTAAGGCAAGTAGGCATGCTTTCTGAGTCTAACAAGATAATACACATGCTAATAAGTTTAAATAAGAGGGAAAACATGTTATTATTTAGTGAAAATCGGGTTTTTCAATAATTAGCCCGTGTACGTACTCGTCACCTCACGTAGACGGTGCTCATATATCAACAACAGTACCAATCCTAAGGGGAGTTCCCTCACACAAGGATAGACAAGCCACTTACCTCGAACCAAGGTCAAATTAATCTGAAATAATGCTCTTCCCATGAATATCCGACTCCGAATGGCCCAAATCTAGCCAAAATTAATTACATAACATAAATATAACCACAAGAAACTAATCTAGCAAATGAAATCAAAGTTAAAGAAAGAAATTCGAAAATCGCTCAAAAAGCCTCCCTGGGTCCACACCTCGGAATTGGGTAAAAATCACGAATTATGAACACCCATTTATTCATGAGCCTAACCATACCAAATTTTCTCAAATCCGATACCAAAATCCCGATCAAAACCCCAAAATTTGGCCTAAGGATTTTTCCCAAATTTCCCCCAATTTTCTAGTCCAATTCACTAATTTAATGATGAAATTAAAGGCAAAATTGTGGGAATTAAACAAAACTAGGTAAGAATCACTTACTCCAAACACCAACACAGGAATATCTCCAAAAATTGCCTTCTACCGAGCTCCCAATTCAATTTTGTGATATGAACTAAACACCCTCATTTTTGAATTTTGAATACTGCCTAGTGATTTCTTAATCACGATCGCAGAAATAGGCTCGTGATCGCGAAGAACAATTTTGCTTCCGAAGAATTTAAGTCTACGCGAACGCGGAACACCCCACACGAACGCGATACACTAGCTGCTCACACCTACGCGATCGCGGTTGTCCTCAAGCGACCGCGAAGAGTAACACTTAAACTCCACTACTACCTCACTTCTTCTTCGTGGACACAACCTAGCCCAAGCGTTCGCGATGCACAGCCTGATAACCATCCGTGGTTGCGTCTTCATCTTTGCGAATATGAAGAGAAACTTTAGCTGACCTATCAGATGACCTACGCGATCACGAGACCTCCCTCGCGAATGCAATAAAAAAAATGTCTGCAACAAACACCAGAAAATCTGCCAACTTCCAAGGCCCAAAAATGATCTGTTAAGCATCTGAAACTCACCCGAGCCCCCCCGGTACCTCAAAAACATACCAACCAATCCTAAAATACCATACGAACTTAGTCAAACCCTCAAACCACATCAAACAACATCAAAAACACGAATTACACACAGATTCAAGCCTAATGAACTTTAAAAATTTTAAATTCTACAAACAACGTCGAAACATATCAAATCACGTCCGAATAACCTCAAATTTTACACACAAGTCAAAAATTACACAACGAACCTACTACAACTTCCGGAAACCTAATCCGACCCTAATACGAAAATTTCCACTACAGACCTCCAAATTACATTTTGGACGCTCTCTTAATTCAAAAATCACATAACGAAGCTAACAGATCCATAAAAAATCAAATCCAAGGTCGTTTACACATAAGTCAACATCCGGTCGACTTTTCTAACTTAAGCTTCCAAAATAAGAGACTAAGTGTCTCAATTCACTCCGAAAACCAAAATGAACCCTCCCGACAAGTCACAATAGCAGGAAATGATACGGGGAAAACAGTTAATAGGGGATCGGGGCTATAACTCTCAAGCCGACTAGTCGGGTCATCACATCCATAGTCGATTGCATTTCCTCCGCCGGAACTAAATGCTGAACCTCTAAGCCGTGAATTGAGAAATCCTCCTTTCAAGTCATTCACTGCCGCGATCCATAAATAAGCACCCTACCATTACACCAATATTGTGCGATAGCAACGTACCAATCATCATAACAACCAGTGCCCAACTTCAAAACCATAGGCCATACTAATACTAAGCTGAAACGACAGAACGTCCATCCGCAATACGTAGGGAGAAACATCCTGCACCACCTTTGCAGTACCATTACAATTCCTCGATTCCCAATTGATAACAAGCGCTTCACAGAGCATAATATTGAGTAACAAGGAAATAAAGGCATAAGCCTCAAAGGAGTCAGATTGCACGATGAGGAATCAAGAAGGGTAGTGCTCCTAACAGCCCTGTAGCCTCTCAAAGATAAGTACACACATCTTTGTACCGATCCGCAAGACTCTACTAGACTTGCTCATGACTCGTGTGACCTAAGTGAACCTAACACTCTGATACCAAGTTGTCATGACCCAAAACCCACTAAAGGTCGTGATGGCGCCTAACACCGCCGTCAAGCAAGCCAACGGTGAATGATTAACTTATTTACTCATTTTAGTATTTGAAATCATAATTTTCATTAATTAAAGAGTTGAAATAGAATTTGCAGGATAAGTGATAATATTTACACGAACTACAATAATGAACAATCCCGTAAGAACCTCCAAAACCCGGTGTCACAAGTGCATGAGCATCTATTAATGAGTACAACAATGATACAACATCCCTCTGAAATACAATTTAGACGAGGAATATAAATAACCTCGATGGAGACTCTGCATGTTATGAATTGTATCAAGGAAGTGCAGCTCATCGTAAAGTCCCCGTAATAGCCGCATCCTGCACCTAGAGGACCACCATAATATATATGTATACATGCACAATAAGTGCAACAAGTGCAGCAAGAGTACGTAAATCAACGCATACCCAGTACATATCTAGACTAACCCTAGAGAAGTAGTGACGATGGGTCGACGTCGACACTTACTAGTGGTCCAATAAGATAGATACAATAAGAAGTAAACAGACATGAGGTAGAGTAAATAAATGAGATAAAAAAGTATGAATAAGCCGTACAATACTTTACTCAACAATAAGCTCAAACTCTCGATTAGCAGTTACCTCCTCCACCGGAGTATGTAAATAAAAAATGGACCTCACCAGATAGGTCTTCATGATTCAAAACAGGAAAACACCTAGATACACTGGCTTTCTGGACAAATAATACGCACAATTACATACGAGTGTTTTATAGAAATGCCGAGGCATATGGCGCGATCCTATCATAATCTGGTATATAACCATAGATACATCTATTATATTTCCGAGGAGAATGGCCCGCTCCCATGAGAGTGTGGTACATAATCATGTCGAGGCAAACGACCCGATCCCATAAGATGTGCGCACTGCCGAGGATCGAACGACATGAGCCATATATGTATCTATCCTACTGAGGTGAACAGACCGATCCCATTAAAATAAGAAGCTTTGACGGGTCCTTGACCCCACTCACGAATGGGCATGTGAGTTATAAGAAGCTTTGGGGAAACCTTTCGATGAGAATGCATAACGCGGGAGAAATTTGTAAGAGGAGTACAATTATTCGTGGCTAATCACGAATCCCGTTAAATCTATACAATAGTGAGTCTATCTCTCTACACAAGTCTAGTCTCAAGTAGTAATGTAAAATAAAGGAATTTAATAGACAAGGGACAACTCAAATAGTACAGTTATAGCATGGTGTGAACCTAAGTCTACCTAGACAATAATATGGATTTAGCTACCATGGAATCTCGCCACATCGTGTGTACGTAGCCCCCACAACCAGTAACTCATATCAAATACATCACCTAGGGGTAGTTTCCCCCCCACAAAGTTAAACAGGACTCTTACCTCGCTCTGAAGTTCCATAACAAGCTTCAACGCCACTCTAACACCTCAAATCAATGGTTGTTTTTCTAAAACTAGTCAAACAATGTGCAAACCACTAAATATGTACTCTAATACTCATAATAAATCAATTTATAACAATCCCCAACTTCGCTTGAAAAGTCAATAAAGTCGACATTCAGGCTCAAGTGTCTGGATTCTGAATATTTTCGAAAATAAATATTAACCATAACTCATATGGTCTATATCTATAAAATCATCCAATTTCATCCATGAATCGACCCTCAAATCAAAGTTTTTCCATTTCTCAACTTTGGCTCAAAATCCCAATTTCTACAATCCAAACACGGATAAAAATAATAACCAATGGAAATGATCATGGAAAAACGTTAAAATAAAGGTCATATATTTACCCTCTTGTAGAGGCGAGAACAACACTACAAATATCACCTCAAACTGAGCTCTAAAACTCAAGATATGCCCAAAATACTAAAATTCTCGATTTAAAACACTGGCCAGGTGATTTTTCTTCATCTCCTTCGTGGGAGACCTTCGCGTTCGTGAAGAGAAATTTTTCGCATTAAAGGTGAACCCATAAATTCTTCTTCGAGTTCTCTGAATCTCTCTCGCGGTTGCGGAAAACAAAGCTTTGCACCAGCAACTAGCAATTTGTCCGACACGGAAATGAGCATAACTCTCTCATACGACATCGAAATTCGACGATTCTTATTGATATGGCTCTGTAATTACGATTTGAATATGATGGTTCAATCCAATCACAAATAAAGCATTTGATCAATATAGTGCCCTTTATTTCAAAAAAATGACACTGAAACATCAAATAAGAGCGCGACACAACCCAAACACCTCCGAAACACACCTGAGGCCCCCGAGACCCCGTCCAATTACACAAACCAGTCCAAAACACATTAAAAACTTAGTCGAAGGTTCAAACCATGTAAAAAAAACATCAAAATCATGAATTGCGCCTCGAATAACACTTATAAATTTCCAAATTCTATATCTTGTGTCGAAACATATCAAATCAATCTAGAACAACTTTAAATTTTGCACACAAGTACCAAATGACATCATGGACCTATTCCGAATTACAGAATTGATATCTCGACCCCGATATAAAAAATTCCACTCCCGATCAAACTTTCCAAAAACCTTCAAATTTCCAACTTTCGCCAAATGATCTTGAAATGACCTACGGATCTCCAAATCCACATTCGGATGCGCTCCTGAAACCAGAATCACTATATGGAGCTATTCCCATACTCTAAATCCCAAATGGACATCGATAACATGAAAATACAATTCAATCCAAATTTATGAAATTCTTCCAAAATGCAAATTTCAACAATAAGCGCTTAAACGCTCCCAGATCATCCAAAACCCAATCCGGACACACGCCCAAGTCCAAAATCATCATACGAACATGTTGGAACTTTCAAATCCCGATTCCGAGTACGTTTACTTAAAAGTCAAACCTTAGTCAATTCTTCCAACTTAAAGCTTCTAAAATGAGAATTTTCCATCCGAATCAACTCTGAACTTCCCGAAATTTGGTTTTGACCACACGTGCAAGTCATAATACCTTAAGTGAAGCTACTCAAGGTCTCAAACCACTGAATGACTCTCTAGAGCTCAAAACGACTGGTTGGGTCGTTGCAAACGAAGTTGAAATTCGATTTTCCCTTTTGAAATAGAGTTGTTGTTCACTAAGTTCTGGATTTCAAAATCTTTAAAGGAAAGAAGGGTGAGTGAAAAATATAGTAATTAGTGAGCAGATTATAACTAGCAAACTAAGGATCTACTATTAGCTAATTTCCTTTTTTAAATCCTTTATTGTTTAAGGCTTGCCTAAGTTCATTTTTTATCCTAAAACATGAAAGAAAAGCATGTGTTCTAATATATGAGTGTTATATACACGAGAGATAAAACAACAATAAAAATATAACAAAAATAACTAACACTAAACTAGTAGAAGAATTAATATAAATTAATGAGACATTAATAATGAATAGGAGTTGAGGGAAAGAGGACTGGGCTCTGTGAATGGACTTCAAGAAGGTGGGCCCAGCAGTAAAGAAACGTGAACACAACTGATTTTGGACTCTTGGATGAGATGCAATAAGGTTGGGCCTGATTTCATCAAGAACTCGGAGTCCCAACATATGTACATGTCAAAAATAAGAAGGTCATTAGACACATATCCCATATATATATATATATTTATTTATTTAACATATTCTAATTACAAATAATACTTTGATGTACATGACAAATACAAAAAACAGATAATTGAAGAAAGAATAAGATTAATATGGTAGAGGAAATTATATATTAATGTGGTGGCTTTACTTAGCAGATAATGCACTTTGGAAACCTTTCGTTGTCATTAAACACTAAACCCTTAAAGAACTGAATGCGTCAATAAATTTAAAGCTAAGGAGGGAACCCCACTCGAGGTCGCCCCCTTTAGGTTCCCCGATACTTCAAAGATCCCAAGGAACTCAAGGCCCATGGAAATGCTTAAGCCAGGGAGGGCGGCCCAACCTAGAGTTGAACTCTGCTGCCAAATACCCTTAATCACTAACTACATGTTTTTCTTACGGGTTTAAGTTCCAATGAGGCCCTTCCAATGCAAAGTAAGTACTAAGTTATTACCTACCGCGAAATATATACTTTCCTCTTAATAAAAATGACACAAGAGAATACATATTACTCTTATACTACACAGGGGACACATATCAGGGAAACCTAAAGGGGGAGGGGCTGAGTTCAGAATACACATAGATAAAAAGAGGTTTCATAATCATACTACTGCAGGAATGAATCATTAAGGCATAACATATTCAAACAGGTATTGATAACATTTCTTGGCACCTTAAAGACATCAAGGCAGATTCAAACAAATAGTCATGGTCAGCTATTGCCACAGAAAGGTTATCAAAGTCATGGGATTAAACTCTTATCATGATGATTACAAACAAGTTCAAACATGGCACCCCTAATGTCTAAAAGGGTCATGCTTCTACAGTATTAACAAGTATGTTTAAACAATATCAATAAATGAACTTCATAAGGTTTGAGAGTCAAGTTCAGCTTCAAGTTAATAGTAAGGAGGAGGACTGAGCATAACTCAAGGTAGAATATGGTGTTACAGAGTTGTGCAAAAGGCTAGAAACATTCAGTCGACTGTTCATAGGCAAGGTAAAAGAGATAGTGATCACTTATAGGGAAAAGAGTTTCACTAATTACAGAACCAAGTTGATCATGCAAATGAAGAAAGGAAATGGAAACAATGTATCAAACAAGTTTAATTCAAACATAAGTCTAGTTTAGCATGTAAGTATGGGGTGACCATGTTTCAATCCCTAGAACTATCAATTGACGATAACAATATGCTAAATCCTACTTTCATGGAAGATAAGCTAATGATGCATGAGAAGAGGAAAATATATATGAAGCAAAAATTCATGAGAAGAAAATAGCTTGATGAAAATAAGATAGTTTCCTATGCATATAACAGTGGAGCATAATCACGAGAAATTTATAGTGATAGCCCATATATAACCCTCAGAGTCAGTGGATACAGATACAATAAAGAGAAGCATCTTAACACTTGAATTCACTCAACTTAGTTAGGTGATATGAACATATTGAATTTTCAGCAGCATATCAGTTAAGACTACCAAATAATGAAATCAACCATAAAGTAAATAAGGTGCAGGGAAACAAGATGAAATCTCAGCAGAATCATCAGTCAAGGGAAATGCATGAAGTTCAGATGAGCATGATTGGTTCAACAATAATGATAGCTAAAAAAAAAGTAAAAGACTATGGTGATAATGTGAGCATATGGGAAATCTGTGTTTGAGTTTAACTGAGTGGAGAGGTATGAGAGGCTAAACATTGAAGCACAAGGAGCCACCGGTCAGAACCCTAATACCCAGAGGTCATTGCATTTGAACTCTGGGTGTCGAATAATGACGATGAAGCTAGCTAAGATCTCCTGCTCGCTTTGATTTGAAAGGGCGAAAGAAGAAATCATGCGCGTTTGAAGTTTCACCTTTTGGTCTGATTTCTTCAATTAAGGTTTTGAAATTGAATGAATAAAATGGAAAGAATGATGGGACCAAGAGTGCAGGAACAAAGGGAACAACCATGCATGCCATGGATTTGAAAGGTCAGTAGTGATTTGAAGTTTCATCTCTGAGGTTAGGGTTTGGATTTGAGAGTTTTTATTTTCAGTGATGAAATAGGCAAAGATTCAGCGAGAATCCTGGATATGGAAGGCAAACAAGATGATTTCAGATTGATTTTACGACCTGGGAATAATTTGTGCTAGGTCTGTTGATTGATGGAGTTTAGGGAAGACGATAGAAGAGAGAAGGAGGGAAAGAAGGACGCGGTTCAAAGGGGAAATGATTAGGGTTTTGAGAGATGGGGTTGGCCGTCTCTGAGTTATGGTTGAGAGATTTGATCTAGGTTGTTGATCTTTTTGATCAACAGTCCTGATATTTAGGGATCTTACAAATTTTATGGAGAGTTTTGGTGTCCGTTGGATATTATTGATCCAACGATGATGATTAAGTCTTCTGAGGGTTTTATAAATTGAAGAAGAAATGAAGTTGAAATTGTGGACCGTTGATCTAAGAAATTAGCGTCCTATATGATTTGTGTTTGTTTTATGAGTGTGGGAGACGAGTGATGTGGAAGGTCGTGACTGGTTGAGAGGTAATGGCAAGGATTGCCTACAGAGATTGGGAGGATTGTTTGAGTTGAGTATTTTCTGACATGGGCTTCCATTTGGGCCAAAATTAATTTAAAGGATGGACACTATACATTTGATTCAAGAATTGCAATTATAGCATTTAGTCTTTAACCCTTTTAATATCAATTTAATTAAATTTAACAATTTCAATAAAATTGTGGTGAAACTGCATTACTATATGTTACTAAATATTTTAACTAATTATCTATAAATGACACATATTTTGAATTTACAGCACTAATTTCAAACTATTAACGTAGTAACCTAATTCATTGGAAATTAAAGAGTAATTTTGTCAAATTATAAAACCTATGTAATGTACATACAAAATTTAATTTTATAATAAATACATTTGCAATTAGAAAATATTAGTACTATGTGATTAAATTTGAAACTAATAGTTAATTAATATGTAAAATAGAAATTCATTAATGGAAAATACTTTTAAAGTATTTATTGCAAATTGTTAAGCATGAATAAATTAATTTTAAAATAGAGTGTCAAAATTGGTCTTCAACAGCTGCCCTTCTTTGACCGGAGACAATGAAAGAATTTTCGAGCAAAGAAATTGAACCCAAGTAAATTTTCTCCCTACTTTTTAGGCAGGTATTGCAGGAAATGAGGATGGTGAATTGCAGGACGGAATAGAGGAAGAATCTGGAAAGATTTAGGAATATTGGGACCGAATTATGGCTTTGAATTTCATAAAATAACTCGGGCTTAATGAGGATCAGGCCTCATGTAGTTCTGGAGTAGGAACTTTGGGGAAGCTGTCATGACCCAAAATCCCTAAGGTCGTGATGGCGCCGGACAAAAGGTCAGGCAAGCCAAAATATTAATTAATTGAAATAACTTTCCAGTTTTAACATTTTCGAAATCGTTACCTTTTTCTTGCATTTCATAATCTAATAAATAAATTTTAGAAAACTTAAATACGACAGCATATCAATTCAGTTTATTGAAATGAATCCCAACACATCCACAGAAACCGGTGTTACAAGTACATGAGCAACTTCTATGAATTTTACAAATATTACAAAGCCTGTCCGAAATACAACTGGACAAGGAAATTTAAAATGAAATAGATACAGTATGAAGGTGACTCTGCTAGCTGCGGATCACCTCTGGAAGATGCAGCTCGCCTAAGTCTCCGAATACTCCACATTTCCATGAAGGTACCTGTGCAATAAAATGCACAACAAGTGCAGCATGAGTACAAAAATAACGCGTACTCAGTAAGTCGCCCGCCTAACCTCATAGAGGTAGTGACAAGGGAGAAAATTAGAATCTTACTAAGGTCTGACAATACAACATGTTTCAGGATATGATGAAATACAATAAACATGAAGGACAGCGAGCAACAAATACATAGCAAATAACGAAATCTAGATAATAACTGAAAAAGGAACAGCAAAGTACTAAAATCCCCTCTTAACAAATAACTGACGCTCTAGTTATAAGTGACTCAGAACTCAAGTGATCATACACATACCAGGAAAACACAAACGGTCGGAGTCATAAGGGTGTTCATAGGGACTGAGGTCATAAGCTAACCCACGATTGCATATCATACCTGCGACTCGTGTGCTAACTCGATATAATAAGCTAACCCACGATCGCGCATCATACCTATGACTCGTGTGCTGACTCGATAATAATAAGCTGACCCACGACCGTGCATCATATCTACAACTCGTGTGCTAACTCGATAATAATAAGCTGACCCATGGCCGTGCATCATACCTGTGACTCATGTGCTGACTCGATAATAATAAGCTGATCCACGGTCGCACATCATACCTGCGACTCGTGTGCTGACTCGATAATAATAACCTGACCCATGGTCGCGCATCATACCTGCTACTCGTGTGTTGACACATTTCCACACATTTATATTCACTTTTTATTAAGAAAATAATTTCCCCATGGAAAATAGTAAAATCCGTATTAAAAGAAGCATGAAACATAGGTTTCCAAATCATTTGTCTTTGAAACTCATTTGTCAAATTTAACGGTATTCCTCGATACAACCTAATCCAGGTACACATATATTTACAGCGGATCACAAATTCTCTTTAGAAGGACAACCATATGAACTACACCTTTCTTTTAAAACATTTAATCACGTCTTTGGTCATATTTGCAGTTAAATATTACAGGCAGGGTTAAAGATACACACATAAAGCATGCTAGTGGGTCCTAGGCCACCTAGACATGGCATAGTAGTAGCTACACATGGACTCCTGTCACCTCGTGCATACGTAGCCCCCAAAGATAATAACATGTATTGAATTAATTCACCTAGGGGACGATTCCCCCTCATNAGCATGCTAGTGGGTCCTAGGCCACCCGGGCATGGCATAGTAGTAGCTACGCACGGACTCCTGTCACCTTGTGCATACGTAGCCCCCAAAGATAATAACATGTATTGAATTAATTCACCTAGGGGGATGATTCGAACTCACGAAGTTAGAAAGGAGACTTACCTCGCTCCGAAATTCCAACACCGGCTTCCAAGCCCTTCCGATGACCTCAACGGACGCGCAACGCTCCGAAACTACCACATAAATGACAAAGCAATAAAAATTCATCCTAATACTCATAACAAATTCAGATTATATACTTTCCCAACCCCTCTCAGAGAAAAGACAAAAATACCCTCGGACCCACGTGCCCGAAAATCCGAAATTCTCGAAGATACATTCTACCTATAACCTTACTAGCTCAAATATATAATTCACTCACTTATTCATGCCCAGTTAGTGGTTAAAAATTCAAATTCCATAATTCTAGGTGTCTTCAAAGTTCCCAAATTTCCCACCAATTTCATGTTCAATTCCATGCAAGATCACATGTTTAACTTTGAAATGGGAAGAATTCACTTACCTAGTGATGCGTGCTGAAAACCCCCTCCTTGAAGCTCCCAAAATCGCCACACCACAATGAGAGAAATGAAGAAATAGCCAAAATCCGCTCTTAAAACACCCCACTGCCTCCAGCCATTTTCGCACCTGCGGTGAAACAGCCGCTCATGCGGCTCCTCACCTGCTGAAATTCCATCGCAGGTGCGGCCCTGACTCAGCCCAGCAGCTTCCGCTCTTGCGATCCTTCTTCCCACCTGTGATTCTGCAGGTGCGACCAAACTCCCGCACCTGCGGCCTAACCCTCGCAGGTGCGGATCACACTAGAAACCAACGACATCAAATCACTCTGAAAAGACCCGAAACCACCTCAAAACACACCCGAGACCCCCCGGGAACCCGTCAAACACACGAATCAGTCCCATGACAAGGACTTGCTCGAACCCTCAAATCACATCCAACAACGCCGAAATCACGAATCGCACTCAAACCCAAATTCTTTAAGAACTTAGAATTTCAAACTTCTACCTCCGATGCTGAGACCTATCAAATCAACTCCGATTGACCTCAAATTTTTGCGCACAAGTCATATACAACATTACGGACCTGTTCCAACTTTCAGAATCTCATTCCGATCTCGATATCAAAACTTCCACTTCCGAACAAATTTTCCAAAAACCTTCAAGTTTCTATCTTTAGCCAAATGACTCCAAAATGACCTACAAATATCCAAATTCACTTCCGATCACGCTCCTAATTCCAGAATCACCATACAGAGCTATTCCCAGACTCGGAATCCCAAACGGACATCAACCTCACTAATATGCACTTCAAGCCCAAATTCATGAAATCCTTCTAAAAAGCTAACTTCCACAATATGCGCCTAAACGCTCCTGGGTTATCCAAAATCTGATCTGGACATACACCCAAGTCCGAAATCATCATACGAACTTGCTGAAACCTTCAAATCCTGATTCGTAGATCGTTTACTCAAAATTCCAATCTTAGTTGATTTCTTCAACTTAAGGCTTCCGAAATGAGAATTTCCTTTCCAAATAAATTCTTAACTTCCTGGAATTCAATTCCGACCATGCTCACAGGTTATAATACCTGAACAAAGCTACTCACGACTTCAAACCGCTGAACGACGCACTAGATCTCAAAATGCATGTTCGGGTCGTTACATTCTCACTTCAACAGACGTTCGTCCTCGAACGTGCTAAGAATTGCTTTGGAGTTACCTGAAATCACTTTTTAACATCTCAAGCACCTGCCTGTGCTACCGCAATCCAGTCGAGCACAATTAGCTTGATCAAATCTGGAGATTTCTTCTTTATTCACATAATAAGCTCAGAATTCATTCAAACACCTGAAATTCCTCTTGCCAGGCCTAGTTTCAAAACATATAAGCACTATATCAACTCGCACACGATATACCAGATCATAATTGGATACCCTTGCAGAATCGACACCATGCACCGCATAACTCATCGTTTGACCACAACGATGCTCCCTGAACCTTATTAGCCAAGGTCCACAAATCTGATGCACCTCATAACGATTATACAGAGATCCTGCTATAATGTTGGCGATACAACCACAACGGAGGGAATACGCAGAAATTCACACTCAACTGCAGAGTTAACAAATCCTTGAGTACCTTATCTTGACTAGAATCATCATTTTACTTATGAACCTGGATGATGGTATTTGTTCTTTAATATACACTTCACATAACCTTATCGTACTGATCCCTGATTCGATAATCTCGTCTCACCCAGTATGAACTGCTCAGACAACAAATCACCCCAAACATGGCCAATAGCCTCACATGATACCACATCGCACCAATAGACCATAACTCGAAAATGATATTAAGAAACGACTCAGGAAGGAACTACTCAGCTCACGCAACTAATAAGAATTCTTACCGAAAAATAGGAAATAAAACACAAGAAAATAAATACATATTGACCCCTCTCATCATCACACTGTTGCGGTGTGCAACCCGATCCAAATAACATACCCGTGGCGGCGTTCCACCCGATCCCAAATAACATCACCGTGGCGGCGTGCCACCCGATCCAAATAACATAAAACTCACGTAAGGAAATATATACAGAGCTGATTGCTCACTATTACAAATTACCGAATATCGATCACATGCACGTTGAGTGGATAATACCATCCTGGGGAGGCTGATAAAGCTGTAGGCTATAAAACTCAAGCACAACTGAGGTGCGATATATATACACACTCTGGATCTCAAGAGCTATCCTGCTCACATAACATCCCCACTACGCGGGACCTCAACACATAAGAAATCATCAAGCCGTTTCACAGCTCGCACAGAATAATCACAACAACAGATGAATTTGACGAAGACGGAACAACACCCGCTGTTCTAATATCTTTCCATGAAAAGATTCTCTACTGAAAGGAACATGCTTGGCTCATATGGATCCCATAATCATATATAAATCCATCCACAAACATAGAGCCACCTTGCTCGCACCAAACTTAGCTAATAGCTTTTACCTGGGTCCACATTAACCCACTTTTCTCATAATACATGAGAACAACTTTCATCACCGAGCTAACACCCCAAAATCCATAATCAACTGAACCGAACGCCCTCCAGGCATAAATTCTCAATTAAGCAATATTGCACTTCTTCATACTCAGTCCAAATCTGAATTCCATCAAGTGACTGCGTGTTACACTTATATAATCCTTTCGCGGTCATGCTTCCACGACCTCCCACACAAGGCAACCAGTCTACACATCCATAACACCGACCACGCTAAGGCCGCAAAACACATCGATAACCCATGACCAGGGTACAAAGCTTCTTCCACCGAATATCAAATCTCAGGTGATACTGAAGATAACACCAGCTTACACTGAACTTTCAAATCACTTGGCTTTGCTCTTCCGAGCTCATGACATCCTTATAAACATCGGACCTAAATCTCGATTCCAGTTACATACTGCTTCCCGCACTTAACATACCACCATGAGGTAGCACAAGAATTCCATCATAACTTTCGAACCACCAATAGGGTGAACACCTCTTCATAAAGAAACTTTTACTTGACTCAATTCAAGAGTACCATCTCAACACACCAGTGAATTCCCATTATCACTGAATCATGCAAATCTTAAGTGGTAGTCTGTACCACCATAACCCTTTCGGGATCCGCATATACCTGACAGGCCATAGCACTCAAGTGCTCCCACATAAAATCCGTTACGGCAGTCGACAAGCTCCGCACACACCGGCACAAACCACATGCATAACCAAATCACATCAAAGGAACCGATCACTGCCACAAACGTGCCATTTCAGCCATGTATAATCAATTTATTTTCTTTTTATCTTCTTTAATTGCCTCAGGAATAATGACAACTTCCTTCAACCCGTAGCAAACTCAACCCTCACTCATCCCGAGTGACCTTGATTCACGAGACCATGCTTCCCAAATCCCACAACCCGTCTCATAACCTTCTGATAATCTTTTCTTCAATACGGAGTCTATTTCTCTCACTCCTCCAATATTATCATGCATGCTGAAACATATCATAGAACATTCCAACCATCCTCCTCTTTCTTAGAAATTATTCTGCAAAACCTCGATTCTCGACTATATTGCTGCCTGAAATCTCTAATCGATGCATTCTTTAACTTTCGAACTCATTAGGACCGCTATTGAGAGTCACCCACTCTGACTGGCCCCGAATACAATCACCCTAAGACCCTCTTAGCATAGGAACACCTTTTTCAATGAAACACGTGACTGAGTCACTATCCCTACAACTCGCCCATGCCTTAAGCATAAATTCTGAATCTTTCAAAGCCCAACCCTGACCTGGCGGGGCCAACTTTTTCACATATTCATCAAATCCCACGCACAATTACCATTTTACTCCTTTTTCCTTGGCTGAAATAACTTTCCTATATGCCAACAATTCGCAACCCTATTAGAAGTAAACCCTACAACCCTACTGCATATGGTGGGACTCCCCTACTTAGCCCGAAGTCACTCCTAGCACCACTCTAGACCCTGCTGAGATCTTTCCTCCTTTGATAACACGATCTTGCTCAGCCAAACCATCCCAAATCTTCCAAATTCTCTTGCTACCACTCCCTAAATACCCAAATTCCCTAGCATTATTTATTCATTCAATCTCCTAAAAACTAGCCACTAGGACCTCTCACAGAACCTTCCAATCCCGCCATTGCTAACTTATCCCCAGAAGACAACCCACCTGTAGAAATCACCTGCTGACAACTCCCAGTGACGTTGAAATGCACACTCTCTGCGACCTCAATACCCCATCCTATGCCCTGCTTCATTCTAGGATCATTCCTTGCCAATCGCGTTCCTCAATACTTCCTCTCATTACTTTGACTCCCACGCAACCGAAGAAACCATAACACCGACAAGCCTAACACATTCCATTCGATCAATGACAACGACTAC
Source organism: Nicotiana knightiana (assembly GCA_005239525.1). Lineage (NCBI taxonomy): Eukaryota > Viridiplantae > Streptophyta > Magnoliopsida > Solanales > Solanaceae > Nicotiana > Nicotiana knightiana. The sequence goes on along the minus strand of ML409591.1, from coordinate 11,281 downwards.
ACGTCACAGGTGCATCTCCCATCTCACTTGAAGACACCCAGTCTTAATACTTCATCAACTTCAACTAGACCATCCAGAATCCGAATACCTTCCCCCTGCTGGAACTAAAACACCAAAATCTCGGAACCACACTCTGAGAAGACCTTCCTTCAACCATTCACCACCACTAACGTACGGGTAAGCATTCTAACATCATATCGACACTACCCGATAATCAGTTGCAACCATCATCACTAACCGAGCACAACCTTAAGGCTCCCAGAAACACAACTACTAAGCTGAAACAACTTATTACCCTTTCACAGGGCCATGATAACAACCATGACCATTTACACATGGAAGCATCTCGAATTACATTCGTAGCACCATTCCTATTTCTTAAACTCCTGATCCATAGCAAGCGCTTCGCGACGCGTAAGATTGAGTAGAAATGAACATAGGCATATGCCCCAAAGGAATCAACTCGCACGATGAAGAATCAAGAAGGGAAGTAATCCTAACAGCCCTGTAGCCTCTCGAAGATAAGTACAGACGCCTCCGTACTGATCCGCAAGACTCTACTAGACTCGTTCATGACTCGTGAGACCTACGGGAACCTAACGCTCAGATACCACGTTGTCATGACCCAAAATCCCTAAGGTCATGATGGCGCCGGACACAATATTAGGCAAGCGAAAAAATCAATTAATTGAAATAACTTTCCAGTTTTAACATTTTCGAAATCATTACCTTTTTCTTGCATTTCATAATCAAATAAATATATTTTAGAAAACTTAAAAACGACAGCACATCAATTAAGTTTATTGAAATGAATCCAACCACGTCCCCAGAACCCGGTGTCACAAGTACATGAGCAACTTCTATGAATTTTACAAATATTACAAAGCATGTCCGAAATACAACTGGACAAGGAAATTTAAAATGAAATAGATACAGTATGAAGGTGATTCTGGCAGCTGCGGATTGCCTCTGGAAGATGCAACTCGCATAAGTCTCCGAATCCTCCACATTGCCATGAAGGTACCTGTGCAATAAAATGCACAGCAAGTGCAACATGAGTACAAAAACAATGTACTCAGTAAGTTGCCCGCCTAACCTCGGAGAGGTAGTGACGAGGGAGCAAATTAGACTCTTACTAAGGTCCGACAATACAACATGTGTCAGAATATGATGAAATACAATCGACATGAAAGACAGTGAGCAACAAGTACATAGAAAATAACGAAATCCAGATAATAACTGAAAAAGGAACAACAAAGTACTAAAATCCCCTCTTAACAAATACCAAACACTCCAGTTATAAGTGACTCAGAACTCAAGTGATCATACACATACCAGGACAAGACAACCGTCCGGTGTCATAAGGATGGTCATAGGGACTGAGGTCATAAGCTAACCCACGATCGCGCATCATACCTGCAACTCGCGTGCTGACTCGATATAATAAGCTAACCCATGATCGCGCATCATACATGCGACTCGTGTGCCGACTCGATAATAATAAACTGACCCACGACCTCGCATCATACCTGCGACTCGTGTGCTGACTCGATAATAATAAGCTGACCCACGGCCCCACATCATACCTGTGACTCGTGTGCGGACTCGATAATAATAAGTTGACGCACGGCCGCACATCATACCTGCGACTCGTGTGCTAACTCGATAATAATAAGCTGACCTACGGTCGCGCATCATACCTGCGACTCGTGTGCTGACTCGATAATAATAACCTGACCCATGGTCGCGTATCATACCTGCGACTCGTGTGCTGATACATTTCCACACATTTAAATTCACTTTTTATTAAGAAAATAGTTTCCTCATGGAAAATAGTAAAATCCGCATGAAAAGAAGCATGAAACATATGTTTCGAAATCATTTGTCTTTGAAAATCATTTTTCAAATTTAACAATATTCCTCGATACAACCTAATCCAGGTACACATATATTTACAACGGATCACAAATTCTCTTTAGAAGGACAACCATATGAACTACAGCTTTCTTTTAAAACATTTAATCACGTCTTTGGTCATATTTGCAGTTAAATATTACAGGAAAGGTTACAGATACACACATAAAGCATGCTAGTGGGTCCTAGGCCACCCGGGCATGGCATAGTAGTAGCTACGCACGGACTCCTGTCACCTTGTGCATACGTAGCCCCCAAAGATAATAACATGTATTGAATTAATTCACCTAGGGGGATGATTCGAACTCACGAAGTTAGAAAGGAGACTTACCTCGCTCCTAAATTCCAACACCGGCTTCCAAGCCCTTCCGATGACCTCAACGGACGCGCAACGCTCCGAAACTACCACATAAATGAAAAGGCAATGAAAATTCATCCTAATACTCATAACAAATTCAGATTGTATACTTTCCCAACCCCTCTCGGAGAAAAGACTAAAATGCCCTCGGGCCCACGTGCCCGAAAATCCGAAATTCTCGAAGATACATTCTACCAATAGCCTTACTAGCTCAAATATATAATTCACTCACTTATTCATGCCCAATTCGTGGTTAAAAATACAAATTCCATAGGTGTCTTCAAAGTTCCCAAATTTCCCACCAATTTCATGTTCAATTCCATGCAAGCTCACATGTTTAACTTTGAAATGGGAAGAATTCACTTACCTAGTGATGCTTGCTGAAAACCCCCTCCTTGAAGCTCCCAAAATCTCCACACCACAATGAGAGAAATGAAGAAATGGCCAAAATCCGCTCTTAAAACACCCCACTGCCTCTAGCCATTTTTCGCACCTACGGTGAAACAGCCGCTTCTGCGGAAATTCCATCGTAGGTGCGGCCCTAACTCAGCCCAGCAACTTCCGCTCCTGCGATCCTTCTTCGCACCTGCGATTCCACAGGTGCGACCAAACTCCCGCACCTGCAGCCTAACCCTCGCAGGTGCGGATCACACCAAAAACCAGCAACAACAAATCACTCCGAAAAGACCCGAAACCACCCCGAAACACACCTGAACCCCCAGAACCCCGTCCAAACACACGACTCAGTCCCATAACATGACACGGACTTGATCGAGCCCTCAAATCACATCCAACAGCACCGAAATCACAAATCGCACTAAAATCCAAATTCTTTAAGAACTTAGAATTTCAAACTTCTACCTCCGATGTTGAAACCTATCAAATCACGTCCGATTGACCTTAAATTTTGCGCACAAGTCATATTCAACATTTACGGACCTTCTCCAACTTTCGGAATCGGATTCCGACCTCAATATCAAAACTTCCACTTCTGACCGGATTTTCCAAAAACCTTCAAATTTCTATCTTTAGCCAAATGACTCCAAAATGACCTACAGACATCCAAATTCACTTCCGATCGCGCTCCCAATTCCAGAATCACCATACAGAGCTATTCCCAAACTCGGAATCCCAAACGGACATCAACCTCACTGATATGCACTTCAAGCCCAAATTTATGAAATCCTTCTAAAATGCTAACTTCCACAATATGCGTCAAACTGCTCTCGGGTTATCCAAAACCCGGTAGGACATACACCCAAGTCCGAAATAATCATACGAACCTGCTGGAAACTTCAAATCCTGATTCGGAGATCGTTTACTCAAAATTCCAATCTTAGTTGATTTCTTCAACTTAAGGCTTCCGAAATGAGAATTTCCTTTCCAAATAAATTCTAAACTTCCTGAAATTCAATTCCGGCCACGCTCAAGGGTCATAATACCCAAAACGAAGATGCTCATGACTTTAAACCGCTGAATGATGCACTAGAGCTCAAAACGACTGATCGGATCGTTATAGAAGCGGACTCTCAGGAATTCCCCTAGTATCATATTATGACGATACAACGAGATGTAAGATTGGTCACTCATGATGGATTGAGTTTTGCGGCTTGATTTAAATCTTTCAAAATTTTGAGCTCACTGGTCATCTTGAGCTGGGATCTTGGGCCCGCTACTGGATTGGTTGTCCCCGTAAAGTTGTAGTTCAGTCTGCTGCTAAGAAATAGTTCCACGTTACGGTGTTTGTTCCTGCAAAACAAAATGAAATACACGCATACCTATATATTATAATGCAGAATATATTAAGATGCGATGTAAATGATGCAGGAATGATGTTGCATGGCTGCCGACGAGCCATTATTTGGGATTTGGATGATGGGATACTTGATCCTGACTCGATTTGTTAACCGAGCTGGGAAGCGTTACACCGTTGTCGAAGAATTTGAAAATTGTCTCCGCTCGTTGTGAGAGCTTGATTGTACAGGGTGCCCCGATTGATTGAGTGAATAGTTTTCTATTTACAGGACTTCGAAGAGTGAAGCCGTCGTGCGATTCGTACAGGGTGCTCCAATTGATTGAGGAGAGAAAATCATAGGAAAGTGGCGGATCCGTCGTATGCCCAGTGTATTACCAGCGATTCATTTACTCCATGTTGACCCTGCACTCAAAGTAAACTTCTTAGTATGGGAGGGAAAAAAGTTGTCTTGTGTCGACTATGGTATTGATTTTCCCCAGCCTTCGACAAGATTGTGCCATTGAGTTCGGTAGATGGATAAATTACTTTATATATATATTAGAAAATATTTTGAAAATACTTTTTCTTTTAAGGAAAATGTTGTCGTTTCGGATTATGACATGTTATGATATGTTCTCTACACGTGAATTATATTTCTCTAAGACTTCGTCCTGTTGATGTCGATCTTCCATTGTGTCTCTGACGACGCGGATACTTGTTGTTGTGACTATGTCCTAATTATGGCTAATGCATTACAATGGTTCCCTAAGGTTATGACTGAATGCTTTCATGTTTCTTATGTATCTAAAATGGAATTAGTTCTGAACGTAGTTCGTGGGATAATGATGAAATGTGATGAAACGACCAAGCCAGACTCAGGCAACCTACATATCCAAAATAAAATTAGGTAGGAACGTAGTTCAATTACAACATAAGAAAAATGATGAGATTATGAAATGAAAATGGCCGAGTCTGACTCAAAAATCCTACATATCCAAGTGGAATCAGGCCAGAACGTAGTTCAATTACAAAAGACGACTGAATCCGATGAGGAATGACTATGTATTCCCTTATGAGGAAATCAAGTCGACATAGTTCCTGAACAACATACAAAAATGACGTTTGTTTTTTTCTATTACAAGAGAAAGGGTGGGAGAAACCGAACGCTACGTGGGTTGCTTACGTATCCCTCCGTGGGAAGCCTAGTTGAACATAGTTATGTTACATTAAGAATCCTAACTTTATATATCTTCAGACGTAATATCACTTGATTACGTATGAGTTGATTGGCTTCATACTGACCCTTCCATCCATTTCTGCTAAGATTAGGGTTCCACCAAATAGTGCTCTGTGGACCACGTAAGGACCTTGCTAGTTCATTACAAACTTCCCTTTCTCTTCTTCTTGATGGGGAAAGATTTTTTTCAGAACCAACTGTCACAGTGTGAATTGGCTAGGCTTCATTCTTTTGTTAAGTGCACTAGCTATCCTGTTCTGGTATAGCTGTCCATGATATGATGCATCCATTCTTTTCTCGTCAATGAGCATTAGTTTTTCTTACCTGACCCGTATCCACTATGCATCATCCAACTTTTCTTCTTGAATGACTCTTAAGGATGGCATATCGACTTCTGAAGGTATCACCGCTTCGGTGCCGTATACCAACATGTATGGAAGATGTTCTCATTGTATTCTGATGACCTAATAAAGCGAAAGGTAACTTCTCGTACCACTGTCTGTGATTTTCTATCTTTCATAGAATCCTCTTGATATTCTTATTGGCTGCCTTGACTACCCCATTCATTTGTGGTCTGTAGGTTGTGAAATTGCGATGACTATTCTGAACTTCTTGCATGTTGCCTCATGAGGTCGCTATTGAGGGCAGTGACATTTTCATTGATGATTTCCGGACAAAATCTGCCACTACCTTCTTTGTGACAGCCTTTTAAGTAGATGCCTGACCCATTTGGTGAATTATTTGATGGTTACCAAAATTAAACGATGTCCGTTTGATGTTGTAGGCTCTATGGGTCCTATCATTTTCATGCCCCAAAATGAAATGATGTTCATTTGAACTTCTTGCGAAGTTATTTCATGTCGTGAAGGTATGACAGTATCTTGGAATTCTTGGTTGACCATTCTCCTTGTATTTGGTGGATTAGAAAATCAAAATCTTTTATGACCAAAAGTTCTTTGATGTTCATGCCGATTTTCATTCTGAATTCAAGGATGCATGCCTCATATTCATCCATATTACTAGTATAAGGGAATCTTATCCTTGCCGATGGTGGATAGTGTTGTTCGAATTCTGAAACTAGGACTGCCCCAATCCCGATTTCTTTGAAGTTTGTTGCTACATCGAAAAACATTCTCCACCTAGGGTATACTTCTACAATATCTTCCCCCGGCAAATTGTACTTCTTCATCGGGGAAATACGTTGTTAGTGGTTTGTAATCCCCATCCACTGTACTCTCGGCGAGGTGGTCGGCTAAAGCTTATCCTTTGATAGCCTTCTGGGTTATGTACACAATTTCAAATTCGCTGAGGAGAATTTTCCATTTATCTAGCTTTATGGTAGGCATTAGCTTCTGAATAATGTACTTGAGTGGGTCGAGCTGAGATATCAGACGCGTGGTGTATGCCAACATGTAGTGCCTTAGCTTCTAAGAAATTCATGTCAGAGCACAAGTGCGTTCTATCAAAGTGTACTTGGCCTCACATGGAGTGAACTTCTTGCTTAAGTAGTACATGGATTTCTCCTTCCTCCCATGTCGTCATGTTGCCCTAACAACAACTGAACGCATTGTCCAAGACTGAAAAATAGAGCAATAATGGTTTCCCCGGTTCAAGGGGAACTAGCACCGGTGGGTTTGAAAGATAGTCTTTGATTCTGTCAAAGGCTTTCTGGCACTCCTTCGTCCATTTCGTGGTAGCATCCTTCTTTAATAGCTTAAAATAGGTTCGTAAATTACTGTGGATTATGATATGAAGCGGCTGATGTAATTCAATCTTCCCAAGAAACTCATAACGTCTTTCTTGCTCTTTGGTGGTGGTAATTCCTGGATGGCTTTGATTTTTGATGGGTCCAGTTCTATCCCTTTCTTGCTTACAATAAAACCCAATAGTTTTCCAGGGAGGACTCTGAATGCTCACTTTGCAAGATTCAGCTTCAAATTATACCTTCGCAGGCGTTCGAAAAATTTCCTCAAGTCGTCCAAGTGCTCTAAACTCTTTTGAGATTTTATGATGACACCATCCACATACACCTAGATCTCTTTATGGATCATGTCATGAAAGAGGGTTGTCATGGCCCTCATGTAGGTGGCGCCTGCATTCTTGAGACCGAACAACATAACCCTATAATAATAGAATCCTGAATGAGTGGTGAAAGTTGTCTACTCTGGGTCTTTCTTTTGCATTAAGATTTGGTGGTATCCAGCGAAACAATCCACAAACAACAGTGGTTCATGCTTCGCACACTTGTCAATGAAGATGTCAATAATTGGTAAGGGGAAATAATCCTTTGGGCTAGCTTTGTTAAGATCCCGGTAATCAACACATATTCTGATATTCCGTCCTTTTTGGGCACTAGGACGATGTTGGCCAATCAGCTTGGATAGTTGGTGACCTTCACCACATTTGCTTCTTTTTGTTTTGTCACCTCTTCTTTTATCCTCAAGCTTAAATCAGGTTTGAACTTCCTGGGCTTCTGCTTGACCGGAGGCCTTGTAGGGTTAATGGGTAGTTGATGTGAAACAATGTCGATGCTTAATCCTGGCATGTCATCATAGGACCATACGAACACATCGACGTATTGTCGAAGGAGCTCAATCATTTTTTCCTTCTACTCGGCTTCTAGGTGAATGTTGATTCTGGTTTCTTTCACGTCTTCTTCACTTACAACATCTACTACTTTCGTTTCTCCAAGGTTGGGCTTCTTTTGACTCTCCATCAGTTCGATCTCCTAAGGGATAATGTCTGTCATCATACTCTCGTCATATTCTTTGCAATCCGGATCATTGCACTCAGTGGTTTGTCATAATCGTGGAACGCGGTCTTTTATTGATTTGGTTACTGAAAAGAAAAGCTAGGTATAAATAAAGAAATAAAATGGAGTTACAATATTTATGAAAATGATTCTTTTATTTCATCAAAAGTCGAACATATTAAGCGTTCACAAGGGCCAAATGACAAAAAAGTACAGACACGGAATAGACCTCAACTGAACGTGCTCTTTCTAAAGAAAACTTTTACAGTTCAATACTACCAAGACTCCCGACGAACCAAAGATGGACTGGCTGTCCACTTTCGCAGCTCCTCCCCTGGTTCGGCATCCTTGATTGTCAGTGTCTTGATGTCATTTCCTTCACATCATTCTTCAATCATATTCACGAATAGCTTTCTCATCCTATCGATGATATCATCTTCGGGTGTTGAACTCTATCCCCGACTTGAAACATGCCCTGGCATAAAAACCTTTTCCCCAGAGCTAACAGTGCGAGTTTTCCCTTCTGGAGGCTGATATCCTATACCAGCCCTTCCTTTCTGCCCCTTGTGTTCAATTGGTTCTTTGATCCCACCTGACTTGGCTTCCAACCTTGTTCCTGACATGTATCTGTGTTTCATCATTTCCCTCAGGGCCATCTTGGATCTGTACGGCGATTGCATACCCATATTTTGTTCAGTCTGCTTCACCTCAGTCATCTGCATGATTTCTACTGCGTGGAAGGCGACTCCGTCTACCCCCTCAATGAATGGGACAACATACTCCAAATAGGTGGAGTGACACCACTCGCTGTGGACCATGATCTCCTGGCATCCCCACTCGAATTTTATGCATTGTTGCAAGGTAGACATCACTACCCCTGCCATATGTATACAGGACTTGCCTAGAAGAAAATTGTAGGGAGAGGAGATGTCCATCACTTGAAATAACACTGAAAAGTTTACCGGCCCGATTTGCAATGCTAAATAAATCTCTCCAATAACGTCCTTTTGCAAACCGTCAAAATCCCTCACCCTTACGTGACTTTCCTTGACCTCCCTTAAATTAATTCCCAATTCCCGCAGGGTGGATAATGGTAAAATGTTGACCCCCAATCCTCCGTTTGCTACACCACATGTTTTCATACGTAAAAGTACGTCGTAAGACAATTGATGTAAGCTAGAAAATGAGATCCTCATTGAAAGTACATAAATTAAGTTAATAATGTAACTTTGGATGTGAGCATGTGATTTTTACTCGCCGCATCGTCCTATAAAAATCCCAATAAATCAATTGATTTTATGAATATTGATTGATTCTTCATGTAATTAATTGTGAATTATCTGCATTGCTTGCATATCCATAATTCATCTTTCGAAATCATTGAAATTCTGCATTATGAAGTTATTGGTTATAATTATTTAAATGGTAGACAAATGACGAATATCTAACGTAATGTAGTTTTTAATAACTAATTACTACAGAAATTAATCATCTTTTATTCGATAAAACACGGGTTGAANATAGTAGAATTATCTGTTAAAGACTTCTTGTGATTAATTCCATATCCTTGAAGTCATAATAGAGTCATTTAGCCAACATTAAAAGGGTAGTGAATCTGACCTTTCATAGTGGTCAACTTCACCCCATATTTTAGATATTTAGAGAGTAGTTTATCCCCCTTTGAGGGTATAGAAGTGAGGTCAGTCAAAAGGGCTCTAGTGTATGGAATCTGAACCTCCCAAATGTTTAGGTTTACTCTTTCAACATGCCTAAAATGATCAAGTTAGAGAATTGATAGGACTAAAAGTCCCAAGTATAACAAAAGAAAATGACAAATCCAGAGGGNATATAGAATTGGTCGTGTCATTCTTGATTAATCTGTAAATAAATAAGGATTAAGTTAATTACTAAATTCCTTGGTTTAAATTAGAGATTGAATTTAACTAATTGATTTCGGGTTAAATAAAGCGAGTTAAAATCAGACCTGGGCCAGAGCTGCCCAGGCCCAAATCCTTTCTCCCTAACACCAAAAAACCCATCCCAGACCCCTTAACCCGGCCTATTCCCCATAATAACCAAACGACACCGTTTCGCNGGGTGTTTTTACAGATTCCAAAGAGAAGACTCAAACGTAAGGTTTCAAGAGATCTTCGAATCAGAAAATTAGTTAGAATTTTATTCTTTTTTTTGGTTTATTTCATTCTGGAAAGTGTATAGGGGCAATCGAGTTATAACCCCCCTCCCCCCTATTTTTTTTTAGCTTTCATTTTAATATAAAGACTGGACTGTGCATTTAATTTCTATTTTTATTCATGTCTCACTGAAATTTTGAGTTTATATCTTTGTTTTGTTCTTCCCTGATACTAGACAAAAAGAAAAATAGTTATAAACAATCCCATTTTGGATTTA
>ML409590.1:27532-40319 GCA_005239525.1 Nicotiana knightiana | reverse complement strand
CAAAGTTAGAAAGGAGACTTACCTCGCTCCGAAATTCCAATACCGGCTTCCAAGCCCCTCCGAGGACTCCAACGGACGCACTACGCTCCAAAGCTACCACATAAGGGCAAAGCAATGAAAATTCATCCTAATACTCACAACAAATTCAGATTATATACTTTTCCAACCCTCGCTCGGAGAAATGACCAAAATGCCCTCGGGCTCACGTGCCCGGAAATCCGAAATTCTTGAAGATATATGCGACCCATAGCTCTACTAGTTCAATCATGCAATTTACTCTACATTCCATACTCAAATTCGTGGCTAAATTCCAAATTTACATTTTTCTAGGTTTCTTAAAATTTTTTCCAAATTCTTACCAATTTCCATGCCTAATACATGCATATAATCTTGTATTTATCTAACAAACAGAAGGAATTTACTTACCTTGATGCCTGACGAAAATCCCCCTTGAAATGCTCTCCAAAATCGTCCATGACAAATGAAAAATGGGTGAGAAATGACAAAAACCCGTCTTTAAAACATTCTGCTCAGGCCTCCTTTCGCACCTGCGGTCCAATAGCCGCTCCTGTGGCTCTGAACCTGCGGAAATTCCATCGCAGGTGCGGCTCTGACTCCACCCATCATCTCTCGCTTCTGCGGTCCCTTCTCCGCACCTACGCTTCCGCAGGTGTGACCCATCTTATGCACCTGCGGCCTCTTCAGCTCCAGCCCAGAACTTGCACTTGCGGCGCCATTAGCCTCACCCGCGGCTCCGCACCTGAGGTCAAGGCCTCGTAGGTGCGGTTACACCAGATGACAGCAGCCTTCAGCCCTCTTCAACTTCAAACATTGATCCATTAACCACCCAGAATCCATCCGACGCCCCCGGGACCTCGTCCAATTATACCAACCCATTCCAAAACATAGTGAGGACTTGCTCGAGGCCTCAAATCACATCAAACAACATCGAAACCACGAATCACACCCAAATCCCAACTTTATGAACCTAGAAATTTTCCAACTTCTACATCCGATGCCGAAACCTATCAAATCACGTCCGATTGACCTCAAATTTTGCACACGAGTCATATTCAATATTACGGACCTGCTCCAACTTTCGGAATCGCATTCCGACCTTGATATCAAAACTTCCACTTCTGGTCGGATTTCTCAAAAACCTTCAAATTTCTATCTTTAGCCAAAAGACTCCAAAATGACCTACGGACATCCAAATTCACTTCCGATCGCGCTCCTAACTCCAGAATCACCATACAAAGCTATTCCCAGACTTGGAATCCCAAACGGACATCAACCTCATTGAAATGCACTTCAAGCCCAAATTTATGAAATCTTTCTAAAATGCTAACTTCCACAATATACGCTGAAACTCTCGCGGGTTATCCAAACCCCGAGCCGGACATACACCCAAGTCCGAAATCATCATACAAACCTACTGAAATCTTCAAATCCTGATTCGGAGGTCGTTTACTCAAAATTCCAATCTTAGTTGATTTCTCCAACTTAAGGCTTCTGAAATGAGAATTTTCTTTCCAAACCAACTTGAAACTTCCCGAAATTCAATCCGACTACACCTGCAAGTCATAACATGTGAAATGGAGCTTCTCCCGACTTCAAACCGCTGAACGACGCGCTAGAGCTCAAAACGACCGGTCGGGTCGTTACATTCTCCCCCAATTAAACCGACATTCATCTTCGAACGTGCCAAGAACTGCTCACGACCTCAAACCGCTGAACGACGCGCTAGAGCTCAAAACGACCGGTCGGGTCGTTACATTCTCCCCCAATTAAACCGACATTCATCTTCGAACGTGCCAAGAACTGCTCTGGAGTTTCCTGAAATCACTGTTTAACATATCAAGCACCTGCCCGTGCTACCACAACCCAGTTGAGCNTTCTCCCGACTTCAAACCGCTGAACGACGCGCTAGAGCTCAAAACGACCGGTCGGGTCGTTACATTCTCCCCCAATTAAACCGACATTCATCTTCGAACGTGCCAAGAACTGCTCTGGAGTTTCCTGAAATCACTGTTTAACATATCAAGCACCTGCCCGTGCTACCACAACCCAGTTGAGCACATTAGCTTAATCAAATCTGAAGATTTCTTCTTTTATCCATATAATAAGCTCAGAACCTAGTTCCAACACTTGAAATTTTCTCTGCCAGACCTAGTTCCAATATATAAACACTGCATCAACTACCACATGACATACCAGAACATGACTACATGCCTTTGCTGAATCAGCACCATGCACCGCATAACTCATCATCTGACCATAATGACGTTCCATGAACTTTAATAGCCAAAATTCCACGAATCTGATGCTCCCAATGCACCTCATGACATATATATATATACATCCCGCTATAATGCTGAAGATACCACCACAACGGAGGAAATGTGCAGAAATTCATACTCAAATGCAGAGTTAACAAATCCTTGAATATCTCATCTTGACTAGAATCATCACTTCATTATAAACCTGAATAATGGTATTTTCTATTTAATATACACTTCACATAACCTTATCACACTGATCCCTGATCCGATAGTCTCGTCTCACCCAGTATGAACTGCTCAGACAACAAATCACCCCAAACATGACCAACAACCTCACATGATACCACGTCGCGCCAATAGACCATAACTCGAACATGATAATAAGAAACGACTTAGGACGGAACTATTCAACTCACGCAACTAATATGAATTTTTTTACCAGAAAATAGGAAATAAAACACAAGAAAATAAATACATATTAACCTTTCTCATTATCACACTATTGCGGCGTGCAACCCGGTCCGAATAACATACCCGTGGCGACGTGCCACCCGATCCACACATAAAATTTACATAAGAAAATATATATACGGAGCTGATTTGCTCACTATTACGAATTACTGAATATTGATCACACGCACGCTAAGTGCATAATACCATCCTGGGGAGACTAATAGAGCCGTAGGCTACAAAACTGAAGCACAACTGAGGTGCGATATATACACACACACACACTGGATCCCAAGAGCTATCCTGCTCACATGACATCCCCACTACGCGGGACCTCAACACATAAGAAATTATCAAAGCTGTTTCACAACTCACACGGCACAATCTCAATAACACATGAATCTGACGAAGACGGAACAACACTCGCTGTCCTAATACCTCTCCATGAAAAGAGCTCTACTGAAAGGAACATGCCTGGCTCATACGGAGCCCATAATCATATTTAAATCCATCCATAAGCATCGAGCCACCTCGCTCGCACCAAACTTAGCTATTAGCTTTTACCTGGGTCCAAATTAACCCACTTCCTCTCATAATATGCGTGAACAACCATTATCACCGGGACAAACATCCCATAATCCATAATCAACTAAACCGAACGCTCTCTAGGCGTAAATTCTCAATTAAGCAATATTGCACTTCTTTAAACTCAGTCCAAATCTTCAATCCATCAAGTGACTACATGTCACACTTTATACAATTTTTCCGCGGTCACGCTTCCACGACCTTCCACACAAGGCAACAAGTCTGCCCATCCATAACACCGACCACACTAAGGCCGCAAAACACATCAAGAACCCATGATCAGGTACAAAGCCTCTTTCACCGAATATCAATCTCAGGTGACACTGAAGATAACACCAGCTTACCCTGAACTTTCAAATCACTATCGCGATTGATGGCTGGACACAAGTCGCTTAGTAATTCTCTTAAGAGAGCTCTTACATCCAAAGATATTGCTGGCTTAAGACCTTAAAAAAAATATAAGAGTCGCTGAAGTACTTGCTGGGGGACCAAAAATTTAGGTTGTACACCAAAGGACTGTAGAAATTATATTTTGAAGAGTAAAAAACTTCAATTGCAAAAAGGGGATATACAATCATTACTCAAGTTCTTCAGTGACATGCAACAAAAAGATAGGAAATTTTACTACTCCGTAGATGTGGATAGTTTTGGTCGACTTTGTAATGTCATATGGGTTCATTCACACTCTAAGGTTGCATATGAGGAGTTTAATGATGTAATAATATTCCTTGATACCAAGTGAGGATGCGCTCTTATGTCTAGTGAGTAAATAATAAGTTACAAAATGACGCTCTCTACATGGCTCGGGGATCTAAGCAATGTTCATCCATTAGCTATCATGACTGCCTAATGTGATAGTATTAAGGCTGCCATCAATGCATTGATGCCAAATACAATACATAGATATTGTATATGGCACATATTTACAAAGTTACCTATGAAGTTAAGCAGAGTTCTTGATAGTAGGACAACAAAGGCGGAATTTAAGGCTTTAGTCCTTGATAGCATTAACGTTGCTGAGTTTGAGAGAAGATGGACTGATTATATTACAAAACATAACTTAGATAGAAGGAATTGGTTTTATAAGCTTTATTTGGAGAATGAAAAATGGGTTCTTGTATACCTAAATGACTACTTTTGGGCTGGGATATTGTCCACACAAAGAAGTGAAAGAATGCATGCTTTCTTTGATGGATTTATCACCCGCCAAAGCACTTTGAGTTATTTGTTCAGCAATATGAGTTATCCATAAGAGCTAAGTTCGAGAAAGAATTGGAAGCTGAATATAGGTCAAGGTGTTTTGTACCAAAATGTTTGTCTTAATTCGCATGGGAGGAAAAACTTCAAGCATGTTGTACTCGTGAAGTATTTGAATTTTTTCAAGTACATTTAAGGAAGTTGTACCATTGTAAAATCAACACCCCTGAAGATCATCAAGAAAACCCTGGAGTGGAGANACTATTTTAGATTAATTCTAGTTAAATATTTGTTTGAGTTTAGTTTAGTGGATAGTTAATCACAAGTCCCTGTGGGTACGATATCTGGACTTAAAATCCTATATTACTTGTCGACCACGTACACTTGCGTGTGCATTGGGAAATCAATCAACAAAATACATTATAACTGATTATTCACTCAGGAGTTTTAACACTAGAGATCTATTTGTCTTCGCGGTTGAATATACACCTATTGGCGAATATCTAAGTTGTAGCTGCAAGTTGTTTGAAACAAGAGGTATTGTCTTATAAGAGGATTGAAAACGTTAATGAAAGGTATATATTGAGAAGGTGGAGAAGAGATGTTGTTCGCCCACACCTAAAACGTTTCTTTATATGAGGTTACCTGCGCATGACTTCTGAATACACGATGTACCGAGAACTATTAAAGCATTTTGAATGGTTTTGTGATAATTACATTGGACAATGAAGTGATGAGGCAATATATTACGTATGAGTTGAACATATTTGAGCATGACCTTTTGAATTTGGATGGTAATATGATAGTTCTAACTGGACATTGGAAGATATACATGATAGTGTGGGTGAGGGTGAGGGCGAAGAAGAAATATAAAAGAACCTAGATGTGTAGCTTCTCGTGGACGTCCAAAGTTGAATAGATATAGAGGGCGAATTAATTCATACTTTAGAAGTTCACAAACAGGTGGTGGAGGTGGAGTTAGAGGTAATACGAGGGGTAGAGGTGGTGGTAGAGGTGGTGGTAGAAATGGTGGAACTCCTCGGCTAGCAGAAGGAATTGAGGTAAAGTATAACAAAACTGATTAAGTATTTTTTTTACGTAAATACATTTCTTATGCTTATTAATCTTCTTTACTCTAATTACAGCAAGATGACGCAACAGTACCACCACAGAGTAGCTTGCCTGATCTAAACAATAAAGCAAACTGGAAAGTGGAAGACTTGACCGTTTAGTTTGAGATGATTTAAGTTTGGAACTTATTTAATTTATTTGAGATAGATTCATTTTGAAGTTATTGACTTTGTTTTGTAATGAGTTTAAACGTGTGTTATTATAATTATCATTGTTAAATGGTTTATTTTATTGTTACTTGCTTTGACTTTAGAGGACTAAACTAACAAAATGTGACTAGTTACAACTAGTACATAAGTGAAAGACTTGACAAGATTAAAATCAGTACAAAACTATGAATTGAAATACTCACATCTTGACATTAATAAAACGAAAAAATCTAGTTTGCAGCTTAAAACCCTACCTTCAACTCCTATCTTGGTATTTAGAACCCTACCTTCAACCCCTGCATTCAACCACTTTTTTTTCAGGAAAATATAGTTGCCCAGTTGTACTGGGTTGTGTTGTATTAATTAACATTCAACCACTATTTGTAATCTTACCTTCAACCCCCATATTGAACCCTACCCTAGGTATTTATGTGTTTTGAATTAGTTCCCGCGTAGTGCACTTCATCCAGTGTTGCTCTCTTAATTTTTCTACCTGCAACTTTTCTTCTTCCCAGTAGTTGTGGACGCATTAATTTACCTGCGACTCTTCTTCTTCTCAGTAGAAGAGGACACATTAACTGCGACTTTTCTTCTTCCCAATCATTGTGTATGCATTGTATTGAATTGTATTTAATTGCTTGCTTCTATTTTTAAGTTGTATTGGTGTTAGTTGCATTGTATTTAATTGTTTCGGATACCAAGTTATTTTAATGAATACAATATCTATTTTTTCCGGAATTGGTATCAATGTAAATTTTTTGAAGCTACGCATGCATATCTTAGGGTTACCACCCTTCATATCCACTGTTTACCACCATTCAATCCATAAATCCTTATTTACTATCACAATACTGACATACCAACCATTTAACTTCCCTATGAAGCATTTACTCTTCCAAAGAGGTCACTGTTCCTTCCATTTCGGTTTTTGAATGATAATTTAAAAAGACTGTTATAGTAAAGAAGACCAGTGTGATGAAGATTGAAATTTCATAGCATCAATATTTCAACAGAATATCAAAGCACGACGACCATAACTAAATCAACATGAAAATAAAAGATAATAAAAAGATAAATCAACACAAACACATCCTAGAAACTAATCAATTTCAACCGGATTATTAGAAGTTCCTTCTCCCTTCACTTGAAATTTGAAGACAACATACAGTGGTGCAACATCAACAAACTCAAATTTTACGACATAACCTCGCTTGACATAAAAGGAAAATGTGTCACGACCCAAACTAACCCTGTCATGATGGAGCCTATCGTGGTACTAGGTAAGCCGACACAATACCAAAACAAATCGATATTTTCATTAAAAAGATAATTTCAAAGCTATTTAATATAAAACCTTCATAAAGGGATTCAAATCAAAACAAAAGTGCGGAAAAGAAAAGCCCGACATAGGGGTGTATAACGACCCGACCGGTCATTTTGAGTTCTAGCGCGTCGTTCAGCGGTTTGAAGTCGTGAGCAACTTTATTTCAGGTATTATGACCCGTGGGCATGGTCGGAATTGAATTTCAGAAAGTTTAGAATTGATTTGGAAAGAAAATTCTCATTTCAGAAGCCTTAAGTTGGAGAAATGGACTAAGATTGAAATTTTTAGTAAACGATCTCCGAATCAGGATTTAAAGGTTCCAGCAGGTTCTTATGATGATTTCGGACTTGGGTATATGTCCGGATCGGGTTTTGGATAACCCGGGAGCGTTTCGGCATATATTGTGGAAGTTAGCATTTTAGAAGGGTTTCATGAATTTGGGCTTGAAGTGCATATCAGTGAGGTTGATTTCCGTTTGGGATTCCGAGTCTGGGAATAGCTCCGTATGGTGATTCTGGAATTGGGAGCGCGATCAGAAGTGAATTTGGATGTCCGTAGGTCATTTTGGGGTCATTTGGCTAAAGATAGAAATTTGAAGGTTTTTGAGAAATCCGACGGGAAGTGGAAGTTTTGATATCGAGGTTGGAATGCGATTCCGGAAGTTGGAGCAGGTCCGTAATGTTGAATATGACTTGTGTGCAAAATTTAAGGTCAATCGGGTGTGATTTGCTAGGTTTCGGCGTCGGATGTAGAAGTTTCAAATTCTAAGTTCTTAAAGAATTGGATTTGAGTGCGATTCGTGATTTCGACGTTGTTTGATGTGATTTGAGAGCTCGAGCAAGTATGTGTCATGTTTTGGGACAGGTTGGTGAGATTGGACGGGGTCCCGGGGGCCTCGGGTTCTGGGTGGTTAACGGATCAAAGTTGAATTTGGAAAAAGGGCTGAAGCTTGCTGTCATCTGGTGTAATCGCACCTGCGAGGCTTTGACCGTAGGTGCGGAGCCGCATGTGCGAGATTTGGGGCTGGAGCTGAGGGGACCGCAGGTGCGGGAGTTTGGTCGCACCTGCGGAGTCGCAGGTGCGAAGAGTGGGTCGCAGGAGCGGGATCTTTGCTGGGTCGAGTCAGAGCCGAACCTGCGATGGAATTTCCGCAGGTGCGGAGCCGCAAGAGCGGCTATTGGACCGCAGGTGCGAAGAGATGCCTGGGCAGAATGTTTTAAAAATCGGGTTTGTGCCATTTCTCTCTCATTTTTCATTTGGTTGAGGCGATTTTGGAAAGAGCTTTTCAAGGGAGATTTCATCAGGGATCAGAGGTAAGTTGTTTCTACTCGTTTCTAAGGTTTAATAAAAGATTGATGCATAAATTTGATATGGGAAATTGTGGGAAAATTGGGGTTTTTGAAGAAAAACCTAGAAAATGTAAATTTGGAATTTAGCCACGAATTTGAGTATGGGATGTAGAGTAAATTGCACGATTAAAATAATTAGAGCTATGGGTAGCATATATCTTCAAGAATTTTGGATTTCCGGGCACGTGGACCGAGGGCATTTTGGTCATTTCTCCGAGCGGGGTTGGGAAAGTATATAATCTGAATTTTTTGTGAGTATTAGGATGAATATTCATTGCTTTGCCGTTATGTGGTAGTTTCGGAGCGTTGTGCGTCCGTTGGAGTCATCGGAGGGGCTTGGAAGCCGGTGTTGGAATTTCGGAGCGAGGTAAGTCTCCTTTCTAACTTTGTGAGGGAGAATCGTCCCCCTAGGTGAATTAGTTCAATACATGCTATTGTCTTCGGGGGCTACGTACGCATGAGTTGACGGGAGTCCGTGCGTAGCTACTATTATGCCATGTCCGGGTAGCCTAGGACCCACTAACATGCCTTATGTGTGTACCTGTAACCCTGCATGTAATATTAAATTGCTAATATGACCGAAAATGTAATTGAATGTCTAAAAGAAAGCTAGAGCTCATATTGTTAACCTTCTAAAAAGAGAATTATCTTCGCTTTGAATATATGTGTACCTGGACTGGGTTGTATCATGGAGTATCACTAAATTTGAANATCGATTCGCGAGCGGGGCAGATAGATGCATCTATGGTTCGAGCCGTTCGACCCTCGGCAGTGCATATTTTATTATTGTTGGTCCGCGCCGTTCAACCCTCGGCATTACTTGCGCATGATATTTGCTGCGTAGTTGCTATGATATTTGTTGCGTAGTTGCTATGATATTTGCCTTATTACTGGCCTGAAATATTAAGTTGTCAATTGAAATGACAGAGATTTAAAGCTATTAAAAAGACTTTTGGAAGAAGTTGTTCCTTCCCGTCGATTTATTATTATTTGATTAAATCACCATGTTGATTAATCGTTAATATGACGAAGATATAAAGTGTTAACGTGAACGGAGTTGAAAGATATTTAAATCCTATTTTATAAATTGCCTATGATAAAACCATGCTTAGTGTCACTCTTAAATATTTTAAATGGACCTTTAGTAAGTGTCTAATTTGACCTCTCGTCACTACCTCTCTGAGGTTAGGCGGGCGACTTACTGAGTACACGTCGTTTTTGTACTCATGCTACACTTGCTGTGCATTTTATTGCACAAGTACTTTCATAGAAATGTGGAGGATTCGGAGACTTAGGCGAGCTGCACCATCCGGAGGCGACCGCAGCTGACAGAGTCTCCTTCATACTGTATTTATTCATTTTAAATTTCCTTGACCAATTGTATTTCGGATAGACTTTGTAATGGTTGTATAAATTCTTAGAAATTGCTCATGTACTTGTGCCACTGGGTTCTGGGAGATGTATCGGGATGTAATTGCTTAAGTGAAATCTTTAAATCACCGTTTTAATTAACAGACTTTTATTTGATTATCATGTAATAAAGTGAACGGAAATGTTTTTCATAAATGTTAAAACCGGAAAGTTATTTCAATTAATTAATGATTTGGCTTGCCTGACTTTGTGTCCGGCGTCATCACGACCTTAGGGATTTTGGGTCGTGACAATATGGTATCAGAGCGCTAAGTTCCCATAGGTCTCACGAGTCATGATCAAGTCTAGTAGAGTCTTGCGGATCGGTACGGAGACGTCTGTACTTATCTTCGAGAGGCTACATGGCTGTTAGGAGTACTTTCCTTCTTGATTCTTCATCATGCGAGTTGATTCCATTGAGGCTTATGCCTATGTTCATTCCTACTCAATCTTACGCGTCGCAAAACGCTTGCTATGGATCAGGAATTTGAGGAATGGAAATGGTGCTACGAATGTAATTCGAGATGCTTTCATGTGTAATTGGTCGTGGCCGTTGTTATGGCCCTGCAAAAAAGGTAACATGTTGTTTCAGCTCAGTAGCTGTGTTCTGGGAGCCTTAAGGATGTGCTCGGGTAGTGATGATGGTTGCAATTGATTGTCGCGCGGTGTCGATATGATGATAGAACGTTTGCCCGTATGTTGGGGAAGATGAATGGTTTGAAGGGAGGTCTTCTCAGAGTGTGATTTCGAGATTTCAGTGCTTTTGTACCGGCAGAGGAAGGGCATTTGGGTTATGAATGGCCCGGTTGGGGTTGATAAGGTAGTAAGACTTGGTGTCTTCAAGTGAGATGGGGTATGCACCTGTGACGTGTCATCGTTGTCATTTATCGAATGGAGTGCATTAATTTGTCGGTGCTATGGGTTCTTCGGTTGCGTGGGGTCAGAGTATTGAGAGGAAGCATTGAAGAATGCAGTTGGCAGAGATCGTGAGGTGCGGTGGTTTAGTACCGGATAGGGGTTGGTAATAAAGGCAGCTAGGTAAGAGATAATATTCGGAGAGATGATCTTCGGAGAGCTTGAAGTCGTGGTGATCTGCTGGTTTGAGAGCTACAGAGAATGGTCCTGAAGTAAAGCTAGGCGGTGGTTCCATTTCTAAGAGGCCAGGTGTAAGAAGCGGAAGTCGAGCAGTCGCAAAGTGGGGGAACGGCAGCACAACTTGGAATTTGGAGATATTGTCGCGCATTATGGGTGTCCATGAGGAGCGGACGGACTAGTAAGTTGGTAAATAAAGCAGGGCGTAGGATGGGGTATTGAGGTCGCAGAGAGCGTGCATTTCAGCGTGGCTGGGAGGTGTCCACGGGTGATTTCCATAGGTGGGTTATCTTCTGGGGATATGTTAGCAATGGCGGGGTTGGCAGGTTCTGAGAGGGGTTCTAGTGGTTAGTTGGTAGGGGATAGAATGTGTGAATGATGCTAGAGAATTCGAGTATTTAGGGAGTGCTAGCAAGAGAATTTGGAAGAATTAGACGGATTGGTTGAGCAAGATCGTTTTATCAAAGGAGGAAGGATCTCAGCAGGGTCTAGAGTGGTGCAAGGACTAGCTTCGGGTTAAGTGGGGGAGTCCCACCATCTGCAGTTGGGTTGTAGGATTGTCTTCGTATGGGGTTGAGGATTTTCAACATGTTGGCAAGTTATTTCAGCTAAGGAAAAAGGAGTAAAATGGTAATTGTGCGTGGGATTTGATGAATATGTGCAAAAGTTGGCCCTTCGGATCAGGGTTAGGCTTTGGAAGATTCAGAATTTATGCTTACGGCATGGGCGAGTTGTAAGGATAGTGACTCAGTCATATGTTTCATTGAAAAAGGTGTTCCTGTGCTAGGAGAGCCTTGGAGTTGATTGTATTGGGGGCCAGTCAGAGTGAGTGACTCTTAATACCGGTCCTAGTGAGTTCAAAAGTTAAAGAATGCAGCGTTTAAGGATTTCAAGCAACAGTATGATCGAGAATCGAGCTTTTGCAGAGTAATATCTGAAAAAATGAGGATGGTTAGAATGTTCTATGATATGTTTCAGCATGCAGGATAATATTGGATGAGTGAGAGAAATAGACTCCGGATTGAAGAAAAGATTATCAGAAGGGTATGAGACGGGTTGCGGGATTTGGGCAGCATAGTCTCGTGAATCAAGGTCACTTGGGATGAGTGGGGGTTGAGTTTGCTATGGGTTGAAGGAAGTTGTTATTGTTCCTGAGGCAATTAATGATGATTAAAAGAAGATGGATTGATTAGCCATGGTTGAAATAGCACATTTGCGGCAGTGATTGGTTCCTTTGATATGATTTGGTTATGCATGTGGTTTGTGCCGGTGTGTGCGGGGCTTGTCGGCCGTCGTAACGGATCTCATGTGGGAGCATTTGAGTGCTATGGCCTGCCAGGTATAGGCGGACCCCAGAAGGGTTATGGTGGTATAGACTACTACTTAAGAATTTGCATGATTGGGTGATAATGGGGATTCACTCGTATGATGAGACGGTACTCTTGAATTGAGTCAAGTAAAAAGTTTCTATATGATGAAGTGTTTACNCCCTATTGGTGGTTCGAAAGTTATGATGGAATTCTTGCGCTACCTCATGTTGGTATGTTAAGTGCGGGAAGCAGTATGTAACTGGGAGTAAGAATCGAGATTTAGGTCCGATGTTTATAAGGATGTCATGAGCTCGGAAGAGCAAGACAAAGTGATTTGAAAGTTCAGAGTAAGCTGATGTTATCTTTAGTGTCACCTGAGATTGATATTCAGTGAAAGAGGCTTTGTACCCTGGTCATGGGTTCTTGATGTGTTTTGCGGCCTTAGTGTGGTCGGTGTTATGGATGGGCAGACTTGTTGCCTTGTGTGGAAGGTCGTGGAAGCATGACC